>JALPQI010010906.1:0-44426 GCA_025490895.1 Thaumatotibia leucotreta
TCGGTACAGTTAGTAGCTGGAAATGTGCTATTATTCAATTCGAAATAACTAAATAACAATTTCTTGCTGTAACTGCACAAGGTGTTTCTTACATCATATTATAAAACATGGTTAAAGTTATTTTCATTACACTTGCTGTCTAAGCGCGCCATTGCTTGCATGCGTAGCGGGGTAATAGAAAAGTGAAATTCTCTAGTGAGTAATAGAAATATAAGTACGTCATTTAATAATATTTTGCCTTAAAACTTATTTTTTGTCGGCAAGTGTAATGAAAAACATTATATGCATCAAGATCGGTAAGTGGAATATTAACTCGAGTCATCAAAAGCCCTCGTTATAGTCCAAGAGCCAGTGAACCCTGAGAGTAACGGTCTTCCTGTAAGGTTAGAAATTTGTATACTAACGGTTTATGGAATTCTAAGAGCAATAGCCATGACCTGGCAGGCGTCAGCCCTGCACGTCATCAGGCCCTTTATTTTTTGAACTGTTAAGTAAATTGGATTTCAAAACTTGTTTCTGTAAGTTTGAAAATTTAATAGGATAAAGTTTATTTTCATCACACTTGTTGTCTAAGCACGCCATTGCTTGCGCGCGTAGCGGGAGTAATAGAAAAGTGACATTCTCTAGGGAGTAATAGAAATCTCAGTACGTCATATAATAATATTATGTCTTAAAACTTATTTTTTTGGCGGCAAGTGTGATGAAAAACATTGTATGCATCACGGTCGGTAAGAGGAATACTAACTCGAGTCATAAAAGCCCTCCGCCTCTCGGCGTCGGGCTTCTAACACTCTCGTTAGTAGTTCCGTACTTACCTCCCTTGATGCACAATGTACTATTATTGTACATCTTCAAAATAAAATGACAGGCGATTACAATAAGCAGAAGTATATGACAGATCGAATAGAAAACGCACAGTTGATGAGGTAAAATAAACTTCATCCTGTATACTCGAAATTTTTATATGTCTTCAAATAAACGTCTCAGAGTAATTATGTACAATGCCAGGCGGTTTTGAACAGCATAAGACCTTGCCAGGCGAGGGGACAGTTAAGTAAATTGGGTTTCTTAACTTGTTTCTGTAAGTTTGAAAATTTAATAGGATAAAGTTGATTTATTAATTTTTTTTTAAGATGTACAATAAATTAACTTTATCCTATAAATTTTTCAAACTTACAGAAACAAGTTTTGAAATCCAATTTACTTAACAGTTCAAAAAATAAAGGGCCTGATGACGTGCAGGGCTGACGCCTGCCAGGTCATGGCTATTGCTCTAGAATTCCATAAACCGTTAGTATACAAATTTCTAACCTTACAGGAAGACCGTTACTCTCATGGTTCACTGGCTCTCCAGCTATTAGTAATTTCCGGTGTAGAACTATTTTCTACGCTTTGTAAGAAACAATTTTAAATAGACTTTGGCCGTGCGGTGACGTGTGTAAGAATACATTTCTCACCACTCCAACTCTTCCCACGGACGGGCATTTCCCAGAGCGTAAACGGACATCTCATTCATCTGGTCACGTTTTTATGGAAGTGGCTGCATCTTTTGGTACCATTTTCGGTCGTCAGATACAGCACCAGTTTCTCTATAAGTCAACCAAAACCAACCTCAAATCATTCAGCCACATCCAAAACACGTGACCAGATGAATGAGATGTCCGTTTACGTTCTGAGAAATGCCCGGATGTCGTAAGAGTCGACCAAGGGATTGAAGTGTCACTGACCATTCTTTCATAGAAGATTGAAGGCGCGATGACAGCAGCGTCATCATAGTGGACACGTTACTGCGATCGCCAATTCACTTGCCCAGCGTGGCGTTTATGGGCATTTACCTCCTAATGCGTCTATACGCATAATCAATAGGAGAAGCCTACGTCCAGCAGTGGATTGAGATAAGCTGTGACCTTTAAATTTTAGAAAGCAGTTGCTGAAATAGAAAAATTAACCAGGTAACTCAAAAAAGTGTCTAGTTAATTCCTACAAACGATTATTTTTTATGTTAAATTTGCAATGACAATGATAACACACACGAATTTAAGCGAAAGGAGTATTCAGATTACTTTATCATTTAATTTCATTCCTATAGCAGTGTGGAGAAAAAGTCGATTCACCCATTTATTTTCCCGAAACCACCCCAAACTGACCCTGGAACCAGGTACAGAACGTACGTGTATATTGATACAGTGTTACCAGTTATCATAAAAAGCATAGAAAATAGCGGCCGCCGGCGTGGTTTGTGTTTAAATGCCGCCATTTGCATAACACGGGGGTCGGAGCTGTGCCAAAACTGATGGTTTTTATGCTTGTATCATAATTTAATAACAAAAAGATGTCTGACCTACGGTTAGCGTCGAAATATGCATTTATATCTATATTCAAACATATTTTATTGTACAGTCGCCGACATATTGTACGGAGCTCACAAATATCTGAGCAGGGTGCTTAGACAAGTTGCCAATCGCGAACGCTTAATCGTCAATCGTAAACGAAAGGCAGCTAACTGTCTTCGTCGCACTAATATGCAAGAATGACAGAGAGGGAAAACTACGATATGCTACTAAGCGCTAGCGATTGGCAACTTGGCTAAGGATGTCTCTAATTTCATGGCATTAGACAGAGCGTACTTTTATGAGCACCGTGACTTATCCGATATAAATCTGCAGGCCTAACCAAGATGCCAATTCTGCAATCGTATACGGTAAGCGATAAGTCACGTGAACATAATATTGTATGGAAATGGTCACGTGACTTTTCGTACGAAATCTGACATTTTCATACATTTACGAGTTATCGCACTTATCGCTTATCGTATAGGTACGATTGCAAAATGGCATCTTTGCTAAGCCTGCGGATGGCTGGTGGCACCTCTAAATTTTATTTATTTGTTTATTTAATCTTTATTGCATAAAACTAAAAATGATATAAAATGCGAACTTAATGCTACGAGGCATTCTCTACAAGTCAACCATCGGGCAAAACAGAGAAACTGTGAGCGGTGCAAGAGAAGCTCATAAATATATCATAGAAATTATATTTTTATGAACTTGTTACATCTGATATGAACAATATTTAGTCAATTTCGATGGTGTCACATGCCAATATTGCCAATTGTAACTTTAAATTGTAAACCTTTAAGGATATGGCGTAAACAATGCGTCGATGGCAGAGACAAAAGAGAAGGGCAGTTTTGGTGTCCTGATGTTTGACACAGTGCATCTTGACCGTCCTCACTAAAAGTGCTACTACTAGTATCTAAATTGATGTCTAGTAAGATTAGGATCCGAAATATCCGTTATCCCTTCTGCAAAATATCCAAAATACACAAAATATGTCAATTTCCCACGCATATTACTTACACTTCGGCTATTCTAGGCGATTTAAATGACAAAAACATTTTCTCCCACGACAGAATTCAAAACAGCTCTCCCTTTGCGTTTTTATAAAGCACTTATCACTAATTATACCGCCTATCTCTTTCACTCGAGTTCATAACCCGGCGCGTAAGACAATGACGGCGCCGTTATCTCGAATGTTCTTAAAGAAAAATATCGCTTTGTTGAAATGGAGATATCAAGTAAGAAAAGATTCAAAGGAATTTCGAGTTAAGAATATTTATAAAGGAAATAAACTCGACGCAATACGAAATACGAAGTTCTTTAAGCTGTGGTCAGTTTTTCATTTTCCTTCTTGCTTATTTGTTTGGTCAGTGTTCATTAAAAATAATGACGAGCAGTACTGGTATTATGAAAGAACTCATTTTATACAATTTTGTGTTCTCAATATTATTAAGAAGGATTCGTAACACAATACAGGGTGTAATCGGTAAGTGTTTATAGGCCATAATTCCGTAAATGTGAGAAATATCAGAAAAATTTTAACTGAAACTGGTATAAAGTTACCAATTTATATTTTACGAACTATACCCCGATATTTCATTCGCTGACTCTCAGATACTATTGTCAAAGTACTATGGAGTTTTGACATTACTATCCGAGAAGCGTTATTCTTCGAATAAAAGTTTCGTGAATTCGAGCCTAAGCAGTATAAAGTGAGTGACAAAAATCGTCACATTACAAAAAAGTGACTTCATTTAAGAAACGCTCCTTTAATAGGCCATTTCATCCGAAGCCCAATGACTCGGGGAAGCGAGAAATAAACGCAACATCTTATCAGAGGCGTCGAAGCCATTAGCGGCGATCCATCACCGCGACTTTAGATAAAGCCTCCGGTTTCTGACCGAGCTACAGATATCTGTGTACTGTTACTAATAATATGTATACATATGGAGAAGGAACTAAATAGTTAATATAAAAATTATGAAATATGGGACATTTTTTTTTCCAAGTATAATTTCACCGAATACATCGTCAACTCCTGATGATGCTTCGAAGAGAGGCGAAACACGTGTTTAGTGTATTATTGGTGGTGGTTTGTTACAGTTATTTGCGTGTTTAGTTTTGTGGCAAATATTTACACTAATTCACTTATCCGTATATCGCGGAATAAGGTAATATTGTAATTTTTTTTATAAATTATATTTAAAGCAATAAAATAAAGCTATATTATTGATTTTTTAGCAGTTAGTTTATATTACTTGCAAATTCTATTGACAGCTATTTGAAATCAAAATGTTATCTCGAAAGTACATTAAATATACTTTTGAGCTTTCGGGTACCAAATTTCGTCCTTACTCGTCTTTTTTAAAGGTGGGAAACAAACATACGTTTGGCGTGATGACGACGTGTAGGCAGGTAGGTACCCTGGCCTATGTAAAACTTTCATTTTGATTGAAAAATATTTTAATATTTTTTTAAATTATAACACGAAAATGAATATGCAGTTTAAACGGGTTCGTTTTTTTGTGACAACCTGTATATTTTATTAAAAACCGGCCAAGTGCGAGTCGGACTCGCGCGCGAAGGGTTCCGTACCATTATCAATTTATTATTAAAAAAATACAGTTAAATCAACCTACCTCAAAAACTATAGGAGATAATTTAATCAAACCAAAAATCGTTGATAGAGTTTATTATTGTGCATAGCATATATTTTTTTTAGAATTTTATATCGCGTAGTTTAAAAAATAGAGGGGGGGGGGGGACACATTTTTCAGATTTTGAGAGCTGATATCTCGAAAACGATTTGCTTAAATAAAAATAAGATTTATAAACCTTTATATCATTTTCAAAGACCTTTCTATTGATACCCCACACGCTTATAAACAATTAATAGTACATTATGATACAAGTGTGCTAAGTTGATCATTATACACGAGGCGGTATTGTGCGTGCGAGCTGCAAGCGAGCGCGCATAAGATAGCAGAGAGTATAATGATCAATGCACACGAGTTTCATACGACGTTTTTCAACACACTTGCGAGGAATAACAGACTTTTAGTAACACTTTTACTAACCTTTGTTGCTAGCTAATTACTACTTACTTAAGTACTATCCCAAAGTTACGTTTAACCTTTTTATTTTATTCTTGTTCATTACTTGAAATTCACAATTCACATAAAAGTAATAACAGTAAACACAACAAAATAAATGCAACAAACATTTGAAATTCGCTCCAATCCGAATAACAAATACAACGGTAACTTTAAAACGGCGCGCGCATACCTAAGGAATTTTTAAACGCGAGCAAATTTGTAAGGCAGCAATCCTGTCGACAAACAGCCAATATAAAAAAAACTGCGAATCATTAAGATTATCATAAAATAAAAATACGATAACTTTACATTTAAAATAATTAATTACTTGATAATTTGGATGCAAAATTTAAATATTTTATTTATTTGTTTACGAAATTTATAGTAGGTATTTTGAAGTAATATTCTGGATTCCGCTATTTCTGCCACATGTCAACTCCTTGGTCAATTTAAAAATAAACATAACCTGGCTAAATTCGAATGCTTCATCTACATGACATAATACTTGCAAATGTTTGCAAACATACTTGGTCGGGTTATGATATTACCGCACTAGAACAATAACGTAATGAAAAAGCACGCGTGTTTAATATCTTGGATTATGACCCTAATAGCGGTTCAATAATACCTACGTTACGAGCAAGTGTGTTGAAAAAAAAAATTCCATCCCTCAGTTACATGTATGGAGGGCCCCCATCCCAATGGTTTTTTTTACAATTTAGTATCATAATCCTGTAGCGGTTTGTACAACACTTATCCTTACCAAATTTCGTTACTGTAGCATTTATAGTTTCCGAGTAAATCGGCTGTGACAGACGGACAGACGGACAGACGGACAGACGGACATGACGAATCTATAAGGGTTCCGTTTTTGCCATTTTGGCTACGGAACCCTAAAAACGATTATATAAAACAGATTATATAGTTACTTTACTATTATACTAACGATTTCCATTTAGAAATACAACATGACTTCGTTGTTATGAGCCGTATGCTTGATAAGATCAAACCATTATGATTTGAGTACTATTTGATATTTAGACGTAATTATCGCATGAATGGTCATAGAAATTTGATAAAAATGTCCTTGTAACTAAATATAAAGGCTATACATCTATTATAATTGAGGAAAATGAAGCAGGTTATTTTAGTTATCTAAGTACCAATACTGATTCCATGTCGCATGTCAACGTAAAAGTCAAATCCTATACAGGATGATTACGGGATCGTGATCCTGTAAAAAACGTGTGAATATGATGGTCTTCCTGAACAAGGTTTTCCATGGTATAGATATGAAAATCGCGAAAAAAAAATGCGAAAGTGTTCAAAATTTCCAGTCTTGTTTCGTAGTTATGTAAACATATTTGCAAGGAATGAGTATGGAGAAATGTATAAATCTAACTAGTCGTAAAAAAGTACATTTGTTCATAGAGGTCCCATGGGAAAACTTGTTCAGAAAGACCAACTTTACAGGTTTTTCAGTTGTGATCACGATCCCATAATCACCCTGTATACATAGTAATAAGCAATTCTGTATACTTAACACATGATTGGTATGTCACTATGTCGCCGCGAGATAGATTCCCATCTTCTGATAACTATATTAATAAAAGAGGGATGGATAGTCTATCTCGCGGCGACATATTGTCGCACTAATCCTGTGCTAGGCCTATTGATATAGTTTTATGGTCTGTCACGTACAGTTAATGGTGTCTAATGTGACAGTTCTCTTGAAGGTCCGACGCTACGGCAATTTTACAAATAAGTACCAAAAATATTAGAATTTGTAACCATTTGTATCAAATAAGTAACACTTTATTCGGAAAGGAAGTTCAAGCCACAACACGTTTATGTCTTTGATACGAAGGTTTGAGCGCTCGTTGACATTATTTTTTTTTGTAACACGCATTTCTATTTATACGAGTATTTACTTCTTTTAGTAGGTAATCTCATAACAGTGAAAACAGCTCTGAAAATTTGATGAAAGTTATATGTAGTGTAGTGTTATTTTGGAAAGAACAATCAACTTAACCGGGTTTTATGTTTAAACGCGTGTTTGCGAGTAAAACTCGGTCATCCAGGTAACCAACCGCCAACCCTGCATTTGGCCACATTCCGTGCAACCGAGTTTCGCGAAACAACAATATTCAAGTATATTTATGATCCCCGCTGCGCAAAAGAGACGGCTATAAATTAGAATAAGTGTTTCGACTAGGGTTGCCGCGTTGCCAAGTGTGTCAGCTTTAAGAAAACTTTAGGTAGACTACATATTGAATGCAAATTCGCAGTCGGCAACGACGTGCGAGTGGGATAGTGCTATGCACCGTCACCGCATGCAGAAGTGGCGTCAGTGTGACGTCTGCCTTATATAACGTGTTACGCATTTATTATTATGTGTGTCAATTGCCTCTTAACCCTCTAATGCATATGAAGCCAAATATGGTTTCGTTGGTTTTGGACTCTATTGACTGCTGTTAGGGTTCAAATTTGAAATACATTTTTACCTGTCTTATGCATTTGAGGGTTAAATCCCAGTTTGTGCTTTGACTACAAAGCTGGGGGTTTGAATCCCGGTGACCCGGGGGGTTTTTTTTATCACAATTTCTGGCTGTTTTCTATATAAGTTTTTGTATTTATTTGTCGTTTTATTTTAACTACACTACCGTTTCCAGTTTCAATAATCCTTGCAGGCCGGATAGAAATATAATTATGTCTTAGCGAGCAAGACCGGATAGAAATATGAAAAATAGCCGGGGACCCAATTGAACCAATCAGAACAAAGCGATTACTATACACTTACAGGCCTCAGGCCTGTAACGTATGTATGAAATTCCGTTCCTCGCGGCATTGTTTTTGTATACACACACATAATGCCATAAGCGCTATCGACAATGTGGGCCTTTTGACTTTGCTTTGACATAAGAAGAAGTCTCCGGGGTGAGGGCCTGGAGATCTGTATTACAGGCTCACGCCTAGTTCAGACTCCAGTCCCTCACAAAGGATTTACGTTTTTTGTATTCTATTTATGTAAAATTACAATTGTTGTTATGAATCCTTTGTGAGGTGAAAATAAATCAAATTTTATTATTTTTTATTTATTTTGTCCTTTATTTAAATATTCTCTTAGGCTAGGTTGTTATAATATGGTTATAAAAGTAAAATACAATACAACATACAAAAACTATATAAAATATAAACACATTATAAAAACCTAACCTAGGGTGCCGCCGGCAACGGGGCGGGCCCAAGCTGCCGGTGGTTAAGGTCGCAGAGAGAGGAACCGACGGACTATCCGGGCCGTGTCCAGGATTACCGCCTTCTGCATCTGACCCTTGACCCAGCCATCTAGCGAGAGACTCTTAAGATGTTGGTCGAGACTCTTCGCTATTAAACCGTTCGCTGTAACGACTATCGGGACTATGATCGTCGAGTCAACATCCCACATGGCGGTTATCTCGTGGGCCAAGTCTAGGTACTTACTGGACTTGTCCTTCTCGGCCTTCACGAGATTCTCATCATGGGGGATGGTGACGTCGACGAGCACAGCCCGGCGCTGCGATCGATCTACCAGCACGATATCAGGCTTATTGGCTACAATAGTCCTGTCCGTGATGATAGGTCGATCCCAATAGAGCGTGGCACGACCATTTTCGAGAACTGGTGCAGTTGTGTACTTGTAGTATGGCACTTCGACGTCCACAAGGCCGTATTGAAGAGCAAGCTGCTGGTGTATAATACTGGCTACGAGGTTGTGTCTGTGCAAGTACTCGGTGTTAGCAATCTGAGAACAACCGGAAATAATATGCCTGAGTGACTCCCCGGGACGGCGGCATGCCCGACAAATGTCGACCGTACCGTCCTTCAGGATATATTTCCGGTAGTTATTCGTCATGATAACCTCGTCAGCAATTGCACAGGCAAAACCCTCGGTTTCTCCGAAGAGGTCCCCGAATCGTAGCCAGTTCACCGACGCGAGCAGATCTACGTCAGGTCCCGTGAGGGCCTTGTAGAACCGCCCGTGTAGCTCCTTGCTCTTCCATACCGCCCTGCGGTCGTCGGAGCTTAGTACCACAGGTCTGCGCCAGTTCTCTTTTGCCAAGGAGAGCGGCGTGAAGTTCCGGTCTACTGCCACCACATCACGATGCATCCCGCACTCATTGTTTAGGAAATAATTTCTAAGATTGTACACCTCGCGGTTGTGGAGGTTTTTGGCATTTAAGAAGCCGCGGCCCCCACACCTCCGCGGGATGTACAATCTCATAACTGATGAGCGCGGGTGTAGCATTCGATGTGTGGTAAGCAGTGTACGGACCCTTCGATCCAGGGCGTCCAGCTCGGTCTGAGTCCACCTTAGTATGCCAAAGGAGTATGTGAGTATGGGTATTACCCAGGCGTTGAAGGCGCGCACTTTGTTGCCTCCTGACAAAAGACTGTTAAGTACTTTTGTGAGCCGGCTGAAAAAGCGCTCCTTCACCGCCTGTCTAATTCCCATATCTTCAATACCCAAAGACTGTGACATACCAAGGTATTTATAGGTTTCTGCTTCCGAGATAGATCTGAACGACATTGTCTCAGAAAGTTGTAAATTTGTTGAATTTACTACTTTCCCCCGCTGCACATGCATAACCGCACACTTATCGACACCAAACTCCATATTGATGGCACTACTGAAAACTTCTGTGGTTCGCAGTAGTTCCAACAAGTCTTGGCTATTTGACGCAAATAATTTGAGATCATCCATATACAGAAGGTGAGAAATGACTTCACCCTCTCTCCGAAGCCGGCAACCTAGTCCTGAATTCTTCAGCAGGGTGCTGAGGGGATTCAGAGCTAGGCAGAACCATAAGGGACTCAGACTGTCACCCTGGAATATTCCTCGCTCGATCCTTATGAAGTCCTGCGGGCCAGAGGGGTCATCTCCGCCTCCTGGTTGACGAAGGACTGTGGTCCACTGCCCCATACACGCGCCGAGAAAGGATCTTAAAGCTGCATCAACTTTATACAGCTCCAAGACCCTTCCCAACCATGAATGAGGCACCGAATCATAGGCCTTCTTGTAGTCAATCCAAGCAGCGGAGAGGGCCCCTCTGTTACGCCGGACTTGCTGGCAAATAGTCATGTCGATGAGGAGGAGCTCTTTAGTACCACGGGACCCAACCTTACATCCATTTTGAGCAGAGGCCAGAACATTGTTCGCAACAATGTGCGTGTTAATTTTTGCTCTCAAAATGGATGTAAGGAGCTTGTAGAGTGTAGGCAAGCACGTGATGGGTCGGTAGTTTTTCGGTTCCGTAGTACTACCGGAGTAGAGTATTTATGGGGATTCGAAATCACTTGTGAAGTGCAAAATAGTGCTTTAATATGATAGCAATAGAGTTGTTTTTGCATCGTGGGAAACGAGTGTTTAGGTATTTGAAGATTGCAGTTGACCTACATAGTTGACCTACAGTGATTGTGTTATCTCATTTGGCGAGGTGAAAGGTTATATGTTTTTTTATCATTACATGTGATTGCGTCATCAAAGGTCAAGAGGTGTCAAGTTATAGTAAGCAACTGTATGTTGGGGGTGTAGGTAACTCTATGGGTGTCGACTTTGACTGGTCAACTGTAGGATGGGAGTGTTTGTCCAGTGTAACTTGGTACTGCCCAATCCCTCTCATATACGGGAGGAGGCGTGTGACCAACAGTGGGACATTATATAGGCTAATATATATATAAATAGTCCTACGCGCTATGTTCTCGTTTTATCATTACAGGATATGTGCTTGCGTTATCTTATTTGCCGAGTTGCGTTTGAATGATTGTATACCCAATTAAAAAACACTTATTATATAATAATATATAAAATAATATATCAAGAGGTGTTAAGTTATAGTGGACAACTGTATGTTGGAGGTGATTGTCCAATGTAACTCGATTGGGTGTTGACTTTGACTGGCCAACCGTGGGATGGGAGGGTTTGTGCAGTGTAACTTGGTACTGGAGGCGTGTGCTTTAATACGGTTGCAATAGGGTTTGCGTTTGAATGATTGTATACTCAATCAAAAACAGGGTACTTAATCATTACAGGATATGTGGTTGCGTTATCTTATTTAGCGAATTGTGTTTGAATGAATGTACACTTGAGTACAATTAAAACGAGGTTGCTTATTATAGATATTGAAGTATACAATTTAACCATCTAACTATCATTCTATGATGTGTTTTATTTATTGAAATAGTAAGATTATAGTTTTCCACTGACCTAAATTTATTTCATGTAAATTGTCCTACAATTACAACAGGAGTACTTATTATAGATATTGAAGTATACAATTTTATTTACCCTCTTTACATTGCTCGCGAGTGTAAATAGTGAGAATGTTGTTATTAGACATGTAAATAGTGCTTTAATTTGAATGTAATAAGGTTGTTAATACATAATGTATATATAATTATGGGTTTGATTGTACTGTGTGGGAGTGAATTCTTTAGCTGTCAAATGATAGTCAATTTGCTCTCATAATTTAAACTGTTGGAGACTTCAAACGTGTTTCACAAGATAAATGGAATTTGCTATTAATCTCTGCGTCTGAGTGTGGTTCGATAATGAAGGCATAAGATATAACTACAAACAATCCGGTGTGAGTTCAGAAGACAACATAAACTTTGTCAGCAGCATCGAGGTCTTGGCGCCTGACGTTGATATTGACAAGTGGAGAGCAGCACGCAAAGAACTCAAGAAGCGGTTGCGGGACGAGTTAAAGGAGCACTCAGCAGTGGTTCTGCACTCCAGTTTTCACGCGGAGGGGATTCTAAGTGAAGTGTTAGTTAATCAAAAAATAAGAACCTTCCTTTCAGTGCCGTGTCAGCAAAAGACGATTATATGGAAGGAAGGTTCCATGTGGTTTATGCAATTAGGGAATAGACTAATAGGCAAGAAGCTTTATGTGTTTGTGGACTTTTAGAACAGTGTAAATAAGTAGTAAGTAAGTAGTAGTAGAAGTAGTAGCAGTAAAAATGTGAAATAAAATTAAACACAAGTTTTAAAATAAAAATTAGTGTTTATTTATTTTATAATGACCCCACGCTAGGGTTTTGACACCATCATCTAAGATACATCTTTTTTCGTCTTTACCACATAGAATTTTTTTCTTTTTAATTTGTGTGTACATGTCATGTTTGTTACTAATTAGATTATACAAGTCATCATAAATCGGCTTTGTGCTTAAATCTAAACATTCAAAATATTTTTTAAAATTCAATCGCCTTACAGCGGCTGCGCTGACACCTTTGTTCTTTTTGATACACTTTCTTTCTTTATCCTTATCATATTGATTCAAAATATAAGCATACATTTTAGATCTTAAGGCTAAAAATTTCAGAACAATGACACCGTTACTTTACACATACTTTTTACCCTTCAGAAAAAGCTTGTTCGTATCCTAGTGAACAAAACTTTAGATGAAATTGAAAGCCATAAACCTTATTTCTCTGAACTTGGACTGCTGACTCTTACATCTATATATATATTGGAAATGTGTAAGTTCGTTCGAAAGCATAAGGAATTATATACAAAACGAGAGGACCTACCTGCTACACGACCGATCCGTTACAAAAATAGGCTAATCCCACCACCTTGTAAACTTAAACTACTATCGTCAGGCCCACTAGTAATGTCCATTAAAATATATAATAAGCTCCCGGATTCCATAAAAGAAGTTCAAAATTATAATACTTATACTAGCAAAATTAAACAGTTGTTACTACAGAAATCATATTATACTATAAGCGATTTTTTTAATGACAATTTGTAACTTAAATAATTGTAATGTAGATGAATAATAATTGACACAGGACTATGTAGTAAGAAATGATTTATTTTAGTATTGATTTATTGTTATTGTTATTATTATTATTTTTTTGACATTTGTTTTGAATTTGGAATGTAATGATAGAATTGATTATTAGTCGAAATGCTCCTCTCCATAGAATTGTAATCATTTAATTATATTGCAGTGCCCAACAGGGTTCACAAAGATCTACCTTGTAAGTTTACCATCTTTATAACTTGTGAAATTGCAATAAAGTATTGAGTATTGAGTTTTGAGTACCGTTGTTTTCATTCTTCATCATAGGTACCAACAACTTTTTTTTTCACCAGAGGTAAGTTATAGTCGTTCGAATCTAGCGTTTAAATCAGACTCAATATCCCTGTAAAAATTAGGGGTTTTTACATTATAAACAAAAGAGTCTGTGTCTGTGTATAACAACATAACATTATCTTGATATTTTGGTAGCATATAACCATAGTGAAAATTGTACTTAAGGGCCTTACTAATTTCTAATACTGCAAAACCTACATAAATTGGTTTATTATGAATAACCTTACTCTTTCTCATCTGAACCGCTACAAGGTCTTTTGAAAAAATGCTAGCGCTGTGAAAATTAGGTCTAGATATGTAACGTTCAAGACCATATTATTTACAATTTCCGTTTGTTGTTACACTATCCCATTGGCTACACAGCTTAACATCAACTCTTTTCTCAACATTTTCAATAGTTTTACCAAAAATGGAGTTATTCATTAGCTTAAAAAAGTTTTTTGGAAAGTGTTTTTTCGCTTCAATTCTCATTTGAGAAATCAAGTCAATGTACGATTTAAACCGGGTTGATTGATGTAATGCTAGAATGTTATGAATTTTCTTGCATACGAAACCTTTATCAGTACATTGCTTTAGGTTGACTTTCTAAAAATGCTAATGATGTTCTGAAAGCGATGAGTAGCATTTTAGAGGGTAATAGAAAACCTAAAAATATTCAATCAGATGATGGTAATGAATTTTTTTAATTCAAAGTTCAGTTCGCTCATGTTACACTATGGTATAAATCATTACTCTACCTTTAGTGTTATGAAAGCTTCAATTGTTGAGAGACTAATTAGAACCTTAAAACATTGGTTGTGGTAGCAATTTAGCTTAAACGGTTCATACAACTGGAACTCGACTGATAAAGAATATGAATCACCGATATAACACAACATCACATCGTGCAATAAATGAATAAAATAAATAATAAATAAATAAATATCTTGGAGCCATGCTACACAAATCAACCTAGTCCCAACGGTAAGCTCAATTAAGGCTTGTGATGTAGGTACCAGACGATGATATATATATATATATATATAATAGATAAATACATATAAATACTTAAATACATAGACAACTATGACCAAAGAACAAATATTTGTGATAAATAAATGCATAGATAATGCCCTCGCCTTATTGAACTATATCATAGTGACCCCAATGCTTTAGTGTTAATATTATTAATTAAATACATCTCTTTTCATCTTTAGTGGTAAAGATGAAAAGAGTACTTGCAAAGTAATCTCTAATTCCTATGGCACTGCCTACTATAAGCAGATCTGTATGATCATAGTAAACATGTGCAATCAAAGCTCATTGGTGACTTTGTAAGCCGTTGGCTTATATTTAATTAGGACTAGCTCTACACTCTACGATTCCTATGCCCCAACTACTGCCTAGTATAAGTGGATCTGCATGATCGTAGTAAACATTCGCAATCGGAGCTCGCATGTTAAATTGGTCAATTCTCATTGATGACTTTGTAAGCTATTATTATATTGGCTTTATTTAACTATTCGAAGTAACTCTACGATTCCTTTGCCCCACTACTGTCTAGTATAAATGGATCTGTATGACCATAGTAAACATGTGCAATGTTAAATTGGTCAATTCTCATTGGTGATTTTGTAAGCCATTAGGTATATTGAAATACCATACGTATACCATAGTACCATACTAGGATACGTTTCGACATTTGGATGAGATTTTTAATCATATTTCCTTGCAACAGTGAGGGGAAAAAAAAAGTTGTATTACACTTGGCGGCAAGTTTATTCAACTCTCATGCCTTGACACCTTGCTAATGCTCAAAGAGACTTCCACTTGTATTACAAGTTACAGCGTTCGAGAAACGAGCCTCTATTTTTTTTTTCTTTGAGCATAGGTGCGAATAAAATACTTAATAAAATCAATATCCCAATTAACTCAACCATGATTTTTTTATTTAGTAATGATTGATTCATATGATTAGAATTTAGTTGTAGTCAGTAAATCTATTACTGTACGCTATCGTCGATTGATAATTAATTAGATACTAATTGGAAATAAAAACACCGTCATATTAATTTAATGGATTTAAAAAGTTTCAATTAGTGTTGACAGGTGAGGATATCGTTACTCCATGCAATTAGAGGCTGTGTCATAAATCTCATTCATATTTCAGCTACCTGAGGTGTTTCTTGCACCGCATTAGCCCCAGCCCACTTTTCGCACAAGCAAAATGTGTTTATATCAACATTCGCCCACACCCACGAATGGTTGACATAATTAACTAATCATTTCTGACTCTTATTACAATAGGTATAAGGTACACACATGGTCAGATTGATCAGTTTATTGTTAGCAGACGTACTGTCAAATACACGATGGATGTTCAAGGCGAGAAATATGTATACACAGTTCCACTTTATATCAATGGTTTAAGGTGAAAAATTGTATATAAATGTATGCTCTTGATTATACATCTTTGAGTCTCCGTTTTGGCTAACAGATGAGATGATTGATGCTTTCGAATACCCATTGCGAATTTTTTTAGCTATTTTTAGGTAAGCAATTCATCAATCTTGTGGTAATTAATGAATTGTTAAAATATTTCTAAATTAATGCTTTGCGTAATAAGGATCGAGGCATGTGACTAAGAACAATTATGTAGTCAGTTTATTTTTTTTTTATATTTTATTTCCATTCATGGAATCGTTTTACGATTTTGATTGGTTAATCTCATCACAGAGTGCAGGTAACACACCTCACTCCAATGAAGTTAACGCAATCATCGAGGAGCTTGCTGAGAGTGGTATCATTTTAAACTAAAAGAAACAGGTTCATGACAGAGTTTTTCTAAACTGGCTGTTACCTGTTCACACCTGTTAACAGAAACCTGTTCAAACCTGCCTAAAGCTGTTACCGCTTTTTAACTGAACCCGCTTTTATCACTTCAAACCTGTTCTAACGCATACGTATATGCATTTTACATGGTTTCCTCGTCGTTGATTCATTCAGAGAGGGTTCGATGTCGATGACACATAGCAAATTGATTGATTTGATTGATATACAGAAACATTTCAAAGATAATAACAACTATAAATACATACTCGTATGCATTGATACCTTTTCGAAATACGCTTGGTTGCAACCGTTAAAATCTAAGAACGCTGAAGACGTTACAAAGGCTATGAGTAACATTTTAAATGAAAATTATTACTCTACCTTTAGTGTTATGAAAGCTTTCATAGTGGAAAGGCTAATTAGAACCTTAAAAACATTGGGTGTGGAAACAATTTAACATGAACGGTTCATACAAATGCACACACTTGATAAGGGATATGACGCATTACTACAATAACAAACCGCATCGCACTATCGGCATGGCGCTAGCAAGAATGACTAAAAATAGCTCTTTATCAGTTGTTACATAATGCTTACAATAATATCAAAATAAAACCTCGAGCCAAATTCAAGGTTGGTGATAGCGTGCAAATTAGTAAATAGAAGTCAGCTTTCGCTAAAGGCTACACTGGTAATTAGACTACGGAGATATTTAAAGTAATCAAGGTGCAAAACACTAACCCAGTGACGTATTTACTTGTTGAAGATGGTCTCATCAGCTTATTTCTGGGTGTTTTTATGAACAATAATTATAGAAAACTAAACATGATGATATTTGTCTAGCGGAAAAGGTTTTTAAAATGGTGTGGCAGTAAAGTTTATGTAAAAAAGTTGGATAGATAAAGATAATTTTATTTAACTACTTTGAGCAATAAACATTATGAAATGATTAAATTTGGTTGTTCTATGAGGATGCAGAGAGAATTATTCCGAACTTGCACAAAGTTAATATTAATTGCTATTCTACATTCTGCATCATGAAAGCTTCCATAGTGGAAAGGCTAATTAGAACCTTAAAACACTTATATATTACCTACATTACTTATGTATATGTAAAAGGTGCATTCCACGAAAAAGGCTACTTTGTCGGAACCGTGAGGGCTATGACAGTTACCTTAGAAATGGAGAGTGTGAAAATTATCTATAAATACAAACACTCGGTCATAAAATTAAGATACACCGTGTAATCGGAACTTTCTTAGATGTACGTGAAGAACCAGCGTCATTCTGGTGGAATGCATCAAAATTTATTCAGTATCTGCCCCTTGTCAGTTGTTCAGAGTCAAATCAAAATGTATAGTGATGATACTTAATTTTATTAAACTCCTCTCAAGATTAAGTTGATAATTGATAACAAAATCGTAAAACGATTCCATGAATGGAAATAAAATATAAAAAAAAAATAAACTGACTACATAATTGTTGTTAGTCACATGCCTCGATCCTTATTACGCAAAGCATTAATTTAGAAACATTTTAACAATTCATTAATTACCACAAGATTGATGAATTGCTTACCTAAAAATAGCTAAAAAAATTCGCAATGGGTATTCGAAAGCATCAATCATCTCATCTGTTAGCCAAAACGGAGACTCAAAGATGTATAATCAAGAGCATACATTTATATACAATTTTTCACCTTAAACCATTGATATAAAGTGGAACTGTGTATACATATTTCTCGCCTTGAACATCCATCGTGTATTTGACAGTACGTCTGCTAACAATAAACTGATCAATCTGACCATGTGTGTACCTTATACCTATTGTAATAAGAGTCAGAAATGATTAGTTAATTATGTCAACCATTCGTGGGTGTGGGCGAATGTTGATATAAACACATTTTGCTTGTGCGAAAAGTGGGCTGGGGCTAATGCGGTGCAAGAAACACCTCAGGTAGCTGAAATATGAATGAGATTTATGACACAGCCTCTAATTGCATGGAGTAACGATATCCTCACCTGTCAACACTAATTGAAACTTTTTAAATCCATTAAATTAATATGACGGTGTTTTTATTTCCAATTAGTATCTAATTAATTATCAATCGACGATAGCGTACAGTAATAGATTTACTGACTACAACTAAATTCTAATCATATGAATCAATCATTACTAAATAAAAAAATCATGGTTGAGTTAATTGGGATATTGATTTTATTAAGTATTTTATTCGCACCTATGCTCAAAGAAAAAAAAAATAGAGGCTCGTTTCTCGAACGCTGTAACTTGTAATACAAGTGGAAGTCTCTTTGAGCATTAGCAAGGTGTCAAGGCATGAGAGTTGAATAAACTTGCCGCCAAGTGTAATACAACTTTTTTTTTCCCCTCACTGTTGCAAGGAAATATGATTAAAAATCTCATCCAAATGTCGAAACGTATCCTAGTATGGTACTATGGTATACGTATGGTATTTCAATATACCTAATGGCTTACAAAATCACCAATGAGAATTGACCAATTTAACATTGCACATGTTTACTATGGTCATACAGATCCATTTATACTAGACAGTAGTGGGGCAAAGGAATCGTAGAGTTACTTCGAATAGTTAAATAAAGCCAATATAATAATAGCTTACAAAGTCATCAATGAGAATTGACCAATTTAACATGCGAGCTCCGATTGCGAATGTTTACTACGATCATGCAGATCCACTTATACTAGGCAGTAGTTGGGGCATAGGAATCGTAGAGTGTAGAGCTAGTCCTAATTAAATATAAGCCAACGGCTTACAAAGTCACCAATGAGCTTTGATTGCACATGTTTACTATGATCATACAGATCTGCTTATAGTAGGCAGTGCCATAGGAATTAGAGATTACTTTGCAAGTACTCTTTTCATCTTTACCACTAAAGATGAAAAGAGATGTATTTAATTAATAATATTAACACTAAAGCATTGGGGTCACTATGATATAGTTCAATAAGGCGAGGGCATTATCTATGCATTTATTTATCACAAATATTTGTTCTTTGGTCATAGTTGTCTATGTATTTAAGTATTTATATGTATTTATCTATTATATATATATATATATATATCATCGTCTGGTACCTACATCACAAGCCTTAATTGAGCTTACCGTTGGGACTAGGTTGATTTGTGTAGCATGGCTCCAAGATATTTATTTATTTATTATTTATTTTATTCATTTATTGCACGATGTGATGTTGTGTTATATCGGTGATTCATATTCTTTATCAGTCGAGTTCCAGTTGTATGAACCGTTTAAGCTAAATTGCTACCACAACCAATGTTTTAAGGTTCTAATTAGTCTCTCAACAATTGAAGCTTTCATAACACTAAAGGTAGAGTAATGATTTATACCATAGTGTAACATGAGCGAACTGAACTTTGAATTAAAAAAATTCATTACCATCATCTGATTGAATATTTTTAGGTTTTCTATTACCCTCTAAAATGCTACTCATCGCTTTCAGAACATCATTAGCATTTTTAGAAAGTCAACCTAAAGCAATGTACTGATAAAGGTTTCGTATGCAAGAAAATTCATAACATTCTAGCATTACATCAATCAACCCGGTTTAAATCGTACATTGACTTGATTTCTCAAATGAGAATTGAAGCGAAAAAACACTTTCCAAAAAACTTTTTTAAGCTAATGAATAACTCCATTTTTGGTAAAACTATTGAAAATGTTGAGAAAAGAGTTGATGTTAAGCTGTGTAGCCAATGGGATAGTGTAACAACAAACGGAAATTGTAAATAATATGGTCTTGAACGTTACATATCTAGACCTAATTTTCACAGCGCTAGCATTTTTTCAAAAGACCTTGTAGCGGTTCAGATGAGAAAGAGTAAGGTTATTCATAATAAACCAATTTATGTAGGTTTTGCAGTATTAGAAATTAGTAAGGCCCTTAAGTACAATTTTCACTATGGTTATATGCTACCAAAATATCAAGATAATGTTATGTTGTTATACACAGACACAGACTCTTTTGTTTATAATGTAAAAACCCCTAATTTTTACAGGGATATTGAGTCTGATTTAAACGCTAGATTCGAACGACTATAACTTACCTCTGGTGAAAAAAAAAGTTGTTGGTACCTATGATGAAGAATGAAAACAACGGTACTCAAAACTCAATACTCAATACTTTATTGCAATTTCACAAGTTATAAAGATGGTAAACTTACAAGGTAGATCTTTGTGAACCCTGTTGGGCACTGCAATATAATTAAATGATTACAATTCTATGGAGAGGAGCATTTCGACTAATAATCAATTCTATCATTACATTCCAAATTCAAAACAAATGTCAAAAAAATAATAATAATAACAATAACAATAAATCAATACTAAAATAAATCATTTCTTACTACATAGTCCTGTGTCAATTATTATTCATCTACATTACAATTATTTAAGTTACAAATTGTCATTAAAAAAATCGCTTATAGTATAATATGATTTCTGTAGTAACAACTGTTTAATTTTGCTAGTATAAGTATTATAATTTTGAACTTCTTTTATGGAATCCGGGAGCTTATTATATATTTTAATGGACATTACTAGTGGGCCTGACGATAGTAGTTTAAGTTTACAAGGTGGTGGGATTAGCCTATTTTTGTAACGGATCGGTCGTGTAGCAGGTAGGTCCTCTCGTTTTGTATATAATTCCTTATGCTTTCGAACGAACTTACACATTTCCAATATATATATAGATGTAAGAGTCAGCAGTCCAAGTTCAGAGAAATAAGGTTTATGGCTTTCAATTTCATCTAAAGTTTTGTTCACTAGGATACGAACAAGCTTTTTCTGAAGGGTAAAAAGTATGTGTAAAGTAACGGTGTCATTGTTCTGAAATTTTTAGCCTTAAGATCTAAAATGTATGCTTATATTTTGAATCAATATGATAAGGATAAAGAAAGAAAGTGTATCAAAAAGAACAAAGGTGTCAGCGCAGCCGCTGTAAGGCGATTGAATTTTAAAAAATATTTTGAATGTTTAGATTTAAGCACAAAGCCGATTTATGATGACTTGTATAATCTAATTAGTAACAAACATGACATGTACACACAAATTAAAAAGAAAAAAATTCTATGTGGTAAAGACGAAAAAAGATGTATCTTAGATGATGGTGTCAAAACCCTAGCGTGGGGTCATTATAAAATAAATAAACACTAATTTTTATTTTAAAACTTGTGTTTAATTTTATTTCACATTTTTACTGCTACTACTTCTACTACTACTTACTTACTACTTATTTACACTGTTCTAAAAGTCCACAAACACATAAAGCTTCTTGCCTATTAGTCTATTCCCTAATTGCATAAACCACATGGAACCTTCCTTCCATATAATCGTCTTTTGCTGACACGGCACTGAAAGGAAGGTTCTTATTTTTTGATTAACTAACACTTCACTTAGAATCCCCTCCGCGTGAAAACTGGAGTGCAGAACCACTGCTGAGTGCTCCTTTAACTCGTCCCGCAACCGCTTCTTGAGTTCTTTGCGTGCTGCTCTCCACTTGTCAATATCAACGTCAGGCGCCAAGACCTCGATGCTGCTGACAAAGTTTATGTTGTCTTCTGAACTCACACCGGATTGTTTGTAGTTATATCTTATGCCTTCATTATCGAACCACACTCAGACGCAGAGATTAATAGCAAATTCCATTTATCTTGTGAAACACGTTTGAAGTCTCCAACAGTTTAAATTATGAGAGCAAATTGACTATCATTTGACAGCTAAAGAATTCACTCCCACACAGTACAATCAAACCCATAATTATATATACATTATGTATTAACAACCTTATTACATTCAAATTAAAGCACTATTTACATGTCTAATAACAACATTCTCACTATTTACACTCGCGAGCAATGTAAAGAGGGTAAATAAAATTGTATACTTCAATATCTATAATAAGTACTCCTGTTGTAATTGTAGGACAATTTACATGAAATAAATTTAGGTCAGTGGAAAACTATAATCTTACTATTTCAATAAATAAAACACATCATAGAATGATAGTTAGATGGTTAAATTGTATACTTCAATATCTATAATAAGCAACCTCGTTTTAATTGTACTCAAGTGTACATTCATTCAAACACAATTCGCTAAATAAGATAACGCAACCACATATCCTGTAATGATTAAGTACCCTGTTTTTGATTGAGTATACAATCATTCAAACGCAAACCCTATTGCAACCGTATTAAAGCACACGCCTCCAGTACCAAGTTACACTGCACAAACCCTCCCATCCCACGGTTGGCCAGTCAAAGTCAACACCCAATCGAGTTACATTGGACAATCACCTCCAACATACAGTTGTCCACTATAACTTAACACCTCTTGATATATTATTTTATATATTATTATATAATAAGTGTTTTTTAATTGGGTATACAATCATTCAAACGCAACTCGGCAAATAAGATAACGCAAGCACATATCCTGTAATGATAAAACGAGAACATAGCGCGTAGGACTATTTATATATATATTAGCCTATATAATGTCCCACTGTTGGTCACACGCCTCCTCCCGTATATGAGAGGGATTGGGCAGTACCAAGTTACACTGGACAAACACTCCCATCCTACAGTTGACCAGTCAAAGTCGACACCCATAGAGTTACCTACACCCCCAACATACAGTTGCTTACTATAACTTGACACCTCTTGACCTTTGATGACGCTATCACATGTAATGATAAAAAAACATATAACCTTTCACCTCGCCAAATGAGATAACACAATCACTGTAGGTCAACTATGTAGGTCAACTGCAATCTTCAAATACCTAAACACTCGTTTCCCACGATGCAAAAACAACTCTATTGCTATCATATTAAAGCACTATTTTGCACTTCACAAGTGATTTCGAATCCCCATAAATACTCTACTTACCGGACTTGTAGAGCAGGAAGGTTACACCTGTTGTTAAGGAAGGAGGCAGGGAACCAAGCTCAATGGCTTGTTGAAATTGCGCTGCTAATCGCGAGTGGGAACACCGAAACCATTTTAGCCAGAAGTTGTGCAATCCGTCCGGTCCAGGACTTTTCCAGTTCTGGGCAGGTCGGATGGCACAACTTACGTCATCGGGGCTGATGACAACTGCCTCCATAGGTTCGATGGTCTCGCACTCACGTTCAACAACGTTCATCCAATCGCCCTCGATGTGTCCGACGGGCACCGACCAGATGCTACGCCAGAAATCAGTCATGGCAGTAGCATCCGGCAGATGCGCGTCGGACAAATGATGATCGGTTCCCTCCCACCTTCGGTATAACTTCCTTTGGTCACTTTGGAAGAGGCGGTTCTGTTGAAATCGATCCACACGCTCTCTGTAGCGGCGGATACGGCCTGCCCATGCATAAACTTTCTGCTTCAGAAAGTCAATGCGCTCTGTGAGGTTGGCCATGTAGTCGCAGGGCATGATGCCCGTTCCCGCGAACGCCTGGTTCACAAAGCGCATTACTCGGGGGCGGTTATTGCCCCCCCTGAAGCAGATCAGCTTTGCAATGAGGGTCCTAAAAGAGTCGATACGACGCTCGATCCGCACTTGCCATGCGGGGACACCCCCGGCGGTCCTAGGTGCACGGTCAGCGTCCGGAAACTTGACTCGAGCAACACGGCACGCCGCGATGGCCCCACAGTACATGATCGAGTGCGTATCGTCCAAATCTTTACTGGACCGTATGTACGGCTCCAGTAAAGCGTTTAGGGCTCCCATTAACGCTAGATTGCGTCTATTCATGGGCAAGCGTGGTAACCGTGGCCTAGAATTGGGTGTGGAGCGATATTCCATAATCGCCTCCTCCAAAGTCCTCCTCAGATGCTCATCAGTTGCAGTACTTACACTCTGACTCGCGAAATACTCCTCATCGGCACTGGGATCAACCCGCGGCGCCCCCGGTGCCAGGTCAGGTGTTGGCACCGGATCCGGCGACGTGGCGGGCGGGTCCCGCGCCGAGGTGGAAGCTGCGCGAGTCGAGAGAGCCTGCAGGCGAAGCCGATCAAGTGTCGAGTCATCCAAACGTTTAGAACGTAGGATGACCCGCACCTGATCCGCTAGTCGTTGCTCCGATACGGCGATGGCGGGTTCAAGAGCCTGAAACAGAGGCAGAAGCCTGGAACGGTACGCGGTTAGTCTGGTTCCCCCCTCTGTAGCCTCGTAGTAGGCGCGCATGCAGTTCTCATTTATTTCCTGAGTCCATCGCATGCGACGCACTACACCACCGGCAGCGGGAGCCGTGGGCGGGGCAGGATGTCCCGCGGGCCCCAAGCGTGCCGGCAGCGGTGGCCGCCCTCGTCGCGCAGGTGGTCGTGGCGGCGGCGGCGGCGGCGGCCCGCTCTCGTCGCTGGATCCGTCTGTGTCGGGCGCTGTGGCGAATTCATCGCCCGACGGCGATGTGGACGGAGAGCTGGACGAGGCGGGCGAAGGTGGAGGTCGTGCGCTTCTGGTGGAATCCGCTTTAGTTCGACTTCTTGTCTGCATTCGGTTTGAATTAATTTCCTTGTACGCGTCTAGCCGTGTTCAACATGTCAAATGTCAAAATGGTAATTGCGACTTTGTGACTACTTTCATTGTTAGTTTTGTGTAATATTAACATCTTCGTCATTATCAGGGTCACTTGGATGGTTTTGTCGCAATTGTGGTGTATAAAACGCGTATAAAATAAATAATTATCAAAATCGTAATACAAACACGTCTGTCACTGTCACAGCGGTTTTTTTTTTTTTTTTTTTTTTTTTTTTCTTTTTTTTTTTTTTTTTTTATTATTATGTCCTTTATTTATTCTTACTCTTAGGTTAGGTGTTTTACAATATGATTATAAAAGTAAAATACAATACAACATACAAAAACGATACAAAACATATAAACACATTATAAAAAACCTAACCTAGATGGCCGCCGGCAGCGGAGCGGGCCCAAGCTGCCGGTGGTTAGGGCTACAGGGAGAGGAACCGCCGGACTATACGCGCCGTGTCCAGGATTACCGCCTTCTGCATCTGACCCTTGATCCAACCACCTAGCGAGAGCCTCTTGAGGTGTTGATCGAGACTCTTCGCTATGAGACCATTCGCAGAAACAACTATCGGCACAATGATCGCCGAATCAACATCCCACATGTCGGTTACCTCGTGAGCCAAGTCAAGGTACTTACTGGCTTTGTCCTTTTCGGCCTTCACGAGGTTCTCGTCATGGGGGATCGTGATGTCGATGAGCATTGCACGGCGTTGCGATCGATCTATCAGCACGATATCAGGCTTATTGGCTACAATAGTCCTGTCCGTGATGATAGATCGATCCCAATAGAGCGTGGCACGACCATTTTCGAGAACTGCCGCAGGTGTGTACTTATAGTAAGGCACTTCGAAGCCCACAAGGCCGTATTGAAGAGCAAGCTGCTGGTGTATAATCCTGGCTACGAGGTTGTGTCTGTGCAAGTACTCGGTGTTAACAATCTGAGAACAACCGGAAATAATATGCCTGAGTGACTCACCGGGACGGCGGCATGCCCGACAAATGTCGACCGTACCGTCCTTCAGGATATACTTCCGGTAGTTATTCGTCATGATAACCTCGTCAGCAATTGCACAGGCAAAACCCTCGGTTTCTCCGAAGAGGTCCCCGAATCGTAGCCAGTTCACCGACGCGAGCAGATCTACGTCAGGTCCCGTGAGGGCCTTGTAGAACCGCCCGTGTAGCTCCTTGCTCTTCCATACCGCCCTGCGGTCCTCGGTGCTTAGTACCACAGGTCTGCGCCAGTTCTCTTTTGCCAAGGAGAGCGGCGTGAGGTTCCGGTCTACTGCCACCACATCACGATGCATCCCGCACTCATTGTTAAGAAAATAGTTTCTAAGATTGTACACCTCGCGGTTGTGGAGGTCTTTGGCATTTAAGAAGCCGCGGCCTCCACATTTACGCGGGATGTACAATCTCATAACTGATGAGCGCGGGTGTAGCATTCGATGTGTGGTAAGCAGTGTACGGACCCTTCGATCCAGGGCTTCCAGCTCGGTCTGAGTCCACCTTAGTATGCCAAAGGAGTATGTGAGTATGGGTATTACCCAGGCGTTGAAGGCGCGCACTTTGTTGCCTCCTGACAAAAGACTGTTAAGTACTTTTGTGAGCCGGCTGAAAAAGCGCTCCTTCACCGCCTGTCTAATTCCCATATCTTCAATACCCAAAGACTGTGACATACCAAGATATTTATAGGTTTCTGCTTCCGAGATAGATCTGAACGACATTGTCTCAGAAAGCTGTAAATTTGTTGAATTTACTACTTTCCCCCGCTGCACATGCATAACCGCACACTTATCGACACCAAATTCCATGTTGATGGCACTACTGAAAACTTCTGTGGTTCGCAGTAGTTCCAACAAGTCTTGGCTATTTGGCGCAAATAATTTGAGATCATCCATATACAGAAGGTGAGAAATGACTTCACCCTCTCTCCGAAGCCGGCAACCTAGTCCTGAATCCTTCAGCAGGGTGCTGAGGGGATTCAGAGCTAGGCAGAACCATAAGGGACTCAGACTGTCACCCTGGAATATTCCTCGCTCGATCCTTATAAAGTCCTGCGGGCCAGAGGGGCCATCCCCGCCTCCTGGTTGACGAAGGACTGTGGTCCACCGCCTCATACAAGCGCCGAGAAAGGATCTTAAAGTTGCATTAACTTTATACAGCTCCAAGACCCTTTCCAACCATGAGTGAGGCACCGAATCATAGGCCTTCTTGTAGTCAATCCAAGCGGCGGAGAGGGCCCCCTTGTTACGCCGGACTTGCTGGCAAATGGTCATGTCGATGAGGAGGAGCTCTTTAGTACCACGGGACCCAACCCTACATCCATTTTGAGCAGGAGCCAAAACATTGTTCGAAACAATGTGCGTGTTAATTTTTACTCTCAAAATGGATGTAAGGAGCTTGTACAGTGTGGGCAAGCACGTGATGGGTCGGTAGTTCTTCGCTTCCGTGGTACTACCGGACTTGTAGAGCAGGAAGGTTACACCAGTTGTTAAGGAAGGTGGCAGGGAACCGAGCTCGAGGGCTTGTTGGAATTGCGTTGCCAATCGTGAGTGTGAACATCGAAACCATTTTAGCCAGAAGTTGTGCAATCCATCCGGCCCAGGACTTTTCCAGTTTTGAGTCGTGCGGATAGCACAACTTACGTCTTCGGGGCTGATGGTAACTGCCCCCATAGGTTCGATGGTCTCGCATTCACGTTCGACAACGGTCATCCATTCACCCTCGGTGTGTCCGACGGGCGCTGACCAGATACTACGCCAGAAATCACTCATGGCAGTAGCATCCGGCAACCGCGCGTCGGACACACGGTAGTCGGTTTCCTCCCACTTTCGGTAAACCTTCCTTTGGTCACTCTGGAAAAGGCGATTTTGCTGGAACCGGTTCACACGCTCTCTGTAGCGGCGAATACGGTTTGCCCATGCATAAACCTTCTGCTTCAGAAAGTCGATGCGCTCTGTGAGGTTGGCCATGTAGTCGCGGGGTGCAATACCCGTTCCCGCGAACGCCTGGTTCACAAAGCGCATTACTCGGGGGCGGTTGTTGCCCCCCCTGAAGCAGATCAGCTTTGCAATGAGAGTCCTAAACGAGTCGATACGTCGCTCGATCCGCACCTGCCATGCGGGGACACCCCCAGCGGTCCTAGGTGCACGGTCAGAGTCCGGAAACTTGACTCGAGCAACACGGCACGCTGCGATGGCCCCGCAGTACATGATCGAGTGCGTATCATCCAAATCTTTACTGGATCGTATATACGGCTCCAGTAAAGCGTTTAGGGCTCCCATCAACGCTAGATTACGGAGGATTTAAGAACAAATATTTCTATTATTATTATTATTATTATGTTTGGTATTTTGTCAAGTAGGTACGGTCGGCTCTAATAATATGTATACGATTTTGAACCTTATGCTTTCAACATACGTTCCGAAATGTATACATATTATTAGACGTGACTGTACATATAATGTTTATTTTATTTGTTGTTGTATTCTGGCAATTTTTTCCGCAACTTGAGCTCAAATGTGTCTATTTTGCTGGGTCCCAATGCTGGCCCAGTACTCGTTGGGGACTTCACATACACCCTTGAATTTTTTCGCCACCCTTGAATATTTTACGTATTAATCATAGTATTATACGAAGAAAAGAAAGATTTAAGTTTAACAATTTTGTAAGGGATTTTTATTTTACTATTAATAATTGATAAATAACGTAGGACATTTCTCCACAAATCGACTACTTCTTGAAGACTTGCGTTGTTGATACTTAATATAAAGAGACTACTAACTACTACTTAAGATAAATACAATATGAGTTAAGAACAAATATTTCTCTTATAATACAAAAAACATCACCGGAGTTAAAACAAGTTAAAACGAATATCACACGACATATATCTCAGTCTCAGCTTATATTACAGCACTCAACTAGCAAGTTTACTGCCGGCCCTGAAACGGAATGTAGTGTGAAACAGAAGGCTGTTTGGTGGTCCCACGTACGATTTACGGCCCTAATATCCTAGAGAAAGAATACCCTGTTTAAATTGGCTGCGGGATTGCCGAATATTTTTTTCAACTTAATTATACTTTTAGGATATTTTGTGGAACCACCTAAATTGTATTTTTTTTAAGTTGTATTTCTAAGTAGTAACACTATTATGTATATACATAAATTTAAATATTAGATGTCATATACCAAAGAAAAATACCGTTGTTCAACTTCGGTTGGTATATTCCTTTGGTATATGATATCTAATATTTAAAATTATACTCGTTTTAGTTTTATTTCGAAGGATATCGCGTTCATACGGTCCCTTTTCTGTGCGTATTTTAGCACATACTGAATACTGTACCGAACATTTCGCGAATTGGCTTCAAACTCCGACTGATGAGATATATTACCTGTAACAAACGTTAATAAAATTATGAAAGTGTCTAAAATTAAGGTGATAAAATGTATAAGTAAGTCATCACCCCAACTCTTGCCGTGGGCAATAAGGGATTAAAGTGTCACTGGCCATTCGTTGATAGAAGATTGATGATGGACAGCAGCGTCATCTTAATGGAGACATTACTGTCGCCAAATCACTTATGGCGATTATGGCGATTATTGGCGATTATGGGTATATGTAATGTACCTTCCAATGTATAGGCATACCTACGCTTAGAAGAGGCCTACGTCCAGCAGTGGATTGAGAAAGAATGATGATTTGATGACGCGTGTATGTACTTTTTTTTATAATTGGAATATTAAATTATTGGGCTGGTATTATTTATCAAAAATAGGCCTACCACTCACTTGCCAAAAATGAAGAATTATTTTGTGGATGATTTTTCGTTATGGACTTAATCGGTATTTGGCGTAGAATCTGCGGTGCGGATATATCAGTAAGTCGTGACAAAGGTTAATCAAAACCGTCAAAAAGAGACGGACATCAGCGACAAATCCGCGAATTGCTGTCAAACGCAAGATGTGCTAGAGCGAACTGGCAGAATAGGGAGTCCAAATTGGAGCGTCGTTAGTCTGCAACTCTGTCAACTCGCAAATAATTGATTTATTGAGGTATCGAAGGCAATATTCATAGGACGGAGTTATCGCACTGCGGCACGGTTCGCTGGAAAGGTACAGCATACGGTTCATCCATACTCGTAATTACTTACCCCCTAATTCATACACGGCTCCTAACTTAGCAAGTCACTAAGTATTGTTTGTCTATTTCGCTCTTATAGATTGATATAACCGAAAGGAACAGTACTTAGTGACTTGTTAAGTTAGGAGACTTTTATGAATAAGGGGGGTTAGACTTTCTGTGTCTGATCACACCTCGGACAGTGGCGATAAAATGTATGAAACGCGTTGGTACTCGCACAGTTTGAGCTAGTATAGGTGCACGTACCATGCTTATGGCACTGGTCTCACCGCGAGCCACTAAGCTATGAACTATCGGCTATAGACACGAACAAAAAATACGCACTCCCGAGTAAATAAGAGACACGGCGATACTCGCCCAGCTATCAACTATCACTAGTCCGTGGGCTAGTCGGTCTGAAATTAGAAAACGGTATAATTTGGGGGTACCAAGTGTCCTTTTTACAGTAGTTAGACATATTCATAAGGATGTTAAAAAAGTATGATAGACATCTCAAAGTGGTAGCTAATAGACATACGGGCTATTTCAAGATTTCCGTTGTATGACAGGTATGGTTAAAATTAGGAGGTACAAAATTTCCTTTTCACGGCTGTTAGGTAAATATATAAAAACGTCAAAAATGCAAGATTGCCATTTATAAGTGCTACCTAACAAAAATGGGGGCCAATCAAAGATGGTGGATCTCAAGTTTTACAAAATCAAGTATATCTCGAGAACTATGTAATATATCTAATTACTCTCTTGAACAAAATTAAAGGCATAGGTATCTGAAAGCTTGATATTTTGCATATACACCATATTGCTAAAACCAACCAATAATTAATAATGACCAAATTTATGAAAATTTCGTGATTTTGATTTTTTTTGTGTCGTGTTTTTACTTAGTAGTCATGACGCTAGAAAGAAAACGTTCGTATTTCTATGGCACTGGTATAGGAGGAAGAACTTGATTTTTGCTAGTGGCATAGATAAGAATAAGGTTACTCTGATCACGTATGTGTGTCACTGGCATAGGAATCAGATTTTGTTGGTCACAGACGCTGTGTCACCGGCGTCGAACGTGTTAAGATGATATCGATACCTTTGGGTTCAATTGTCGTAAAGGACAAAATGCAAAATTCAGGAGAAGCAAAAAACTAAATTTTTTTTAGAAAACTGTCAATAACTTTTTTGTTTTTTGACCTGTATTTGTGACGTGTATATGAAAACAATGTAGATTGTTGGTATCTTTGACCTGGCCCCAATTTCACAACATTGACAAGTCCTACAATTGTAAATCTACGTTTCTCCAATAAGGAGCGTCTATAGGCTACAGTTACCGCTTACCATCGGAAGGGCCGTGCGTTTGTTTGCCACCAGCATAAAAATTAGTGCAGGAACTTTAATAAATCAGCAGTAAATAGCTACTTTTATGCGAAGCAAAATTACAATTGTCACAAAAATCACGACAATTGTAGCGAAATTCCGACATAAGCCGAACCTCATGTCAAGAATTAATGAAAATTGTACTAAACTTTGCGACAATTGTCACGGGTTTCGGAAAATAAAAAGTAGTTTATTAACGATATAATAACGTTATTAGTAATAAATTTATGTTGGTGGCAAACAAGCACATGGACCGTCCGATAGTAAGCGGTAGCCGTAGCCTACGGAGGCCTGTGACGTCAGTAACAGTGATATTTTACAATTGTCACAATTGTAATTATGGTGAAATAGGCCACTGGTGTTGCAATCGTAGTGATAAGCTAAGCGGCTTAGAAGTTAGATGTTGTAAAGGACATGTCAAAATGCTATGTATGTCCTTTACACCCACGATTTTTTTGAGCAATTAGAATTGATAGGGTCGTAAATGACTGTCTTAGATAATTTTCTTGCAAATTTGGGGCGTAAATGTAGGTGAAATGGTACGAATAGCGACTGTTTTCCGCTTAATTTACTCAAAACACATTTAAAACATTTAGTAAAACTGTAAAACATAGGAAATATGGCGAATGAAAGCCGAATTAGAGTTGTAGTATATTTTCTCTAAATATTTAGTCAAAAAAAAGAACTAGACAACTTATATGTATGGAAACACCATTTGTTTCAAAACTATACAACATTTTTGCAACAATTTTAAAGTTATTGTTCCAGTGCTGCGCTGTCGCCATAGTAATTTAAACGTATAAGCTATTACTTCCAGCAGGGGAACGCTTTCGTAGTGTCATCATCACCCTATATCAGTCCACCACTGAACAGCGGCCTTTCCTTAGCCTATACGTATGAACGCATTAGGAGGTAAATGCCCATAATCGCCACGCTGGGCAAGTGGGTTGGGGATCGCAGTACTGTGTGAACTGTGTTCACTATCATGATGCTGCTGCCCATCATCAATCTCCGATAAATAAACGGTCAGTGACATTTAAAACCCTTAGCCAACTCTTACCACGGAGTAGTTGGGATGGTGATAAATGTATTCTTACTACCGGTACACGGTTTCGTAGTATATGTAAAGAACAAACACTACGTAATGGTAATAGTAAAGTTTAATAAGCAACTGTTCAAGTAGTTCATGCTTATGTGATGTGACACAGCTAGTAATTGTAAGACTTTACAAGAAAGAAGAACTAGGAAGGGTTATTCCCACCTGTTACCACCAACTTGGCACCAGTGGTAACAACTGGGAATTTTTTTCCCACCTGTTACCACTGGGAACAACTGGGAATTAAAATTCCCAACTGTTACCACTAAACTAATTGGTGGTAACTACTGGGAATTATTTTTCCCAGTAGTTACCACTAAGTTAATATTAAGTAGTCCTATTGAAATAGGATACCTAGTAGCCATAATTATTCAATGGTAACAATTTCCATAGACTATAATTATTATAAAATGTTATACTACAAATAAAGACGAATTACACTGATTTTTTATTCAAAACAAGAATATTTCAATATTTAATTTTCCGTGAAAGTACCTAAAACCTTGTAGTAGTTATGATAATCTTAAAAAAGGATTGAGATTTGTAATCAGTTAAAACAACAGGATGAAAAATTAAAGTTATCCCTTTTACGAGCCGGTCACCCGTCATCCCTTTTTACCTGCCCTTGTGATAATCAAGTCAGTAGTTCTTAATATTTTTGGTTCAGATTCAGAGTAGGTAATACTGACAACATACCTATTTAAAAAAAAGTTTAAAAAATATTTTCAAAATGTATTCATTTTTAGTAAAATTCGATGGTTAATAAGATATTTTATAAATAAAGTAATATTCATAAAATTTGCTCCTTATTAATAACTGGCAGAGTATTTCGTGTATATTCTATTAAAAACAAGCACATTACTAGTAAAGTACTTGGTGGTAACAACTGGGATAAATTTTTCCCAGTAGTTACCACTAAAGTGATTGGTGGTAACTACTGGGAATTCTTTTTCCCAGTAGTTACCACCAAGTACTCTGGTGGTAACAGGTGGGAAAAAAATTCCCAGTTGTTACCACTGGTGTCAAGTTGGTGGTAACAGGTGGGAATAACCCACTAGGAATACCTACGGGTTAACTTCCCCGGTCCTGAAGGGACAGATTATACCTATTTCTAGAAATCAACTCCTAGATACGATTATAATGTCTTCAGATATTACTTTATTTCTACTTATTTCTACTCAAGATTCAGAATTACTCTCACATAATATGTATAAACTAGGTACTTGGACAGTGGCTGATTACAGTTTACTGATTACCTTTAGTTTAGTGTATTTTATTTACATAAATACGAAAGCGGTCTCCTATGAGATTTAAAAGTTGTGTGGATTATGTTGATTTGACATGAAATTAATATATTTCCCATACATTTGTTTGTATGTGTACAAACAAATTTATGGTAATAAACAACAACAAAAATTACATCGGTCCTTTACCACCCTTTCATTTCTTTGCCCTGATCATTCAGTAGTATTTGTATAAGAAATATAAGAATTAAGTTTTCGTGCTGGTCGTAAAGGACAACGAAGAGAAAATTTGTTCTTTAAGCCCAAGTTGGCCATAGAACTACAGAAAGTAATCGTAAAAAAGTAAGGGCGTATAGGACAATACGTAACGTATTAGGTCACTTACGACACTATTTTTATTTGTCCATTTCCTTTACGACACAGATAATTATTTATAATAAATTACTTGATATTTACGCCCCAGTCACTAAGCTATTTTTGCAAGTCCATAGTAGGAAATCTTGGTCGTAAAGGCAACTTTTTAAGAGATATCGAAACTTTAACTATACAGATTGATAGCGCTTGAAATTCTGAACAAAACTGTATATATAACTCATTTTCGCCAAAATGTCCTTTACGACAATTGAACCCAAAGGTATCGTTATGCTTCCGATGAGAGCGCTAGATACAAACTCCATCCACGCGCAAGGGTGTGGTCGGGCACATTGGCACTATCTCAGTGGGAGGCAGGGTATGTCCATACTCTACACTCAACCAATTGGAGCCTAGGGTCTCTAGAACCATATCAAAATGAAAACTAGTTTGAAATGTCTTACAATCTCATTGATAACGATACTTTGACATAGACCCGAGTGGCCTAGGGTTCCAGTGGGTTCAAGGTTGGTTGAGTGTACGTTACTACTATTTGCGTTTGCCATAAAGCCGCTTTGTCAGTTTATTCATATGAAGATACAAGGTAATCTCGTCTTTATGGTAAGCGACAAAGTGGGACGTTTTACTAAGAACTAACACACATTGTGGTCTTATTAAGATCTCATGCTCCCCAGCATTTAGTTTTTAATAAAAAAAAAACTATCTGTATGTAGTTTTTAAGTGTAATATGTGTTTCTCGTCAATGAGAAATACAAGATATTGTGTTGTGAATCCGAAATTGGCTGGAAACATGATAAAAATAACTAAACCTAATCATAAGCCCCAACGACGCTAACTTACTGAAAAATGAGACCTCTGACCTTCGCCCTTTTAGAGGTCCACCAATCACAACAAACGGCTCCCTATTTATCATCGCGTAATACCTAAAAGGGCTTTCCAATAAATAACGCCGGTTCCTGACTTGCCTCACATTTGTGAAGGCCAAGAATTATTATTCTATCGACTGTGTCCCACTGCTGGGCAAATGGTATCTTTCCTCCGTCTGTCTATTGCTACAGTTCAGGTTGCCAGGTTTCCGGATAAAGCTGGACGAAGGATTTTCGTTGGTGTGTTCTTTTGTTAGGCTTTTTTCTCAAGTGAGCGATTGCTGAGCAGATAGACTGGTAGAGTCAATAATCATCATCATCATTATCATCATCATCAGCCTATCCCAGTCCACTGCTGGACGTAGGCCTCTCCTATCAAACTATGCGTATAGACGCATTAGGAGGTAGATGCCCATAATCGCCACGCTGGGCAAGCGGATTGGCGATCGCAGTAACGTGTCCACTATGATGACGCTGCTGCCCATCATCAATGAAATCAAAGAATAGTCAATGACACTTCAATCCCTTAGTCGACTCTTACGACGCCCGCAGGAGGAGTTGGGGTGGTGACAAATGTATTCTTGCTGCTGTCACCACACGACAATCACACGGAGTCGATGATGCTGAGCAAGATCCACCTCATTTCCCAAAAGGTCCCAGAAAGTTTGTATGGAAGTTTCCTTATTTATTACCAGATTTCTAATATGAAAGGTCCACGGAAAAAAACAAGTCCAGTGCTTTAAAAAATCAGGGCGAATTCACACCTTATTCTGTTAAAAGTAAGGTGGTTTTTCCTTCTGGAATTTGAATTGACTAGAAATGTTCTTTCCGTGGACCCTTCATATGTATATTTTTGGTAACAAAAACGGAATGTTTCATACAACCAATTTCGTGGAAATGTGGTGGATCTTGGTCATCATGATTGACTACAGCCTACTTTATTTTTTATCAATATCGAAGACGTAAGGCATCACTGTGTAGACCTCGCCAGAGATGGCGTGCCTAGCTTAACGCCTTTGACAAGGACTGGTGGGAGACTTCAGGGGATAGGGATACGTGGAAGAATTTGAGGGAGGCCTTTGCCCTGCAGTGGAACAGGCTCTTAATAATAATAATAAAGTAATCGAAGACGTGATCTAAATGTACAAACTTTTTCAGAAATGCGTATTCATGTGTAGCACCGCCACAGGCACTGGCGGGATTACAAAATATCGAGGTTTCTGAACGGCTGTCGAGGCTGAAGTCGCGGGAATTGTTTTTGTTGCCAGTTGTTTCTCGAACAAGCTTTATGTAATGCCAGTAATAATGGTAAAAGGTTATAAAGTGCCTATAAAACAGTCATAAACGTTGGTTTTGTGTTGCGCGCTTAGTTAGTCACATATTTACTTTACTTTATTGAATTTAAAATCCATAGAAACTTATAGAGATGGGTTTTGGGACTTTTTTTATGATTTCTACTCGGTATCGCGAGGTCTTTCGATCAGATAGGAGAAAAATTCCCAGTCCTAAGTTTTTTTTTTCAATCCGTTGCCGTTTTTTCACACAGTTTGTTGTTGTTTTGGTACAATTTTTTCTCCTATTAGGGTCGAAAGAACTCACGATTCTGAGAAGAAATCATATAAAAAATACCTAGGTATGTAAAATAAGTGAAGGGACAACTATGAAAAATAAATGGCCCTAGTGGGACAGCAAATATCTCGCGGCGAGATATTTGCTGTACCGGTGTTCTTTTACTATAAATACGAGATACTGCCACGCCAAACATGTACTAAGCCTTTTGATTAGTTCGTTTCAGTGGACACTTCGGATCTAAGCTTATAAATAAACAAGTGTCCAGTTGACTTGAGATAGGCCGTGCTCACAGGCTCAGACGGTCCGTAATGGCCGTCGAAGGAGTAATTTACGGCTCGGTGACAATTACATAGTGCCTTGGATTGTGACTTAGGCTGTGAATGATAGATGTGCTAAGTTCACCAACGTTTGAGATGTTCGAATCTAAGTTCTCGGATTGCTGGAGATGAGCGATTAGCCGAAATGATTTATAAATCATGTGTAATAAGAACGTCGTAAGATATTTTTAAGAGGATTCTTTCGATGCATATTTTTCACTTGACTGAACATTACGATAGAGCAAAAAATTTTAAGTTCGAAACGAGTAGCGAATTAGCGATAGATTTAAACACGTCCGAAGGGAGTGTTTTTAATCGACACGAGTTACGATTTTCCTATTTTCACGTGTATCGTACGACTTTTTCAGTACACATGGCCCTGACCCTGACTAAAATTTTACCACTAGTAATAGTAATAGTTTACTAAGTTTTCGTGTAAAACACAGGTTTCATCGGCATAATTTATTTACCACTAGCGACCCGCCCGGCAGCGCACGGGTAATATATCTACATAAAAACCTTCTTCTTGAATTACTCTACCTATTAAAAAAAATCTCATCAAAATCCGTTGCGTAGTTTTAAAGATTTAAGCGTACAAAGGGACAGAAAAGTGACTTTATTTTATACTAGGTATGTAGTGATAGTGATTTGCGGTAGCGTGACTAAAATAAATGAAGTAATATATGGACATAAACACACTTTTCGTGTAAAAATAAACAATTTTACAGTGATTAACATGCTATTATAGCCTATTACTGTGTTGCCAGATAATTAATATTGCCATAAATTAACACTGGTGATAGGGTGACTTTGCTACAAAAGATTTGACCCTTTATGAGGTAGAGGGAATATGTATCACACGATGTTTCAATATTCAAAATCAAAGTGCTGATGCACACACAGAGTTTAATCTATCTGTCCGTAAAAGTGATAATATTCAAAAAATGCTAGTTGTAGTGGCACGCCCATATATCTCACGTGATGTCACTTTCCGAACACACTCTTACTATAGTCACTTTAACACTTTTACAGCCGACAGCAACTAAATATTCATTTAAATTTGATGAGATAATAACGAGTTGGGATTGCGATTTGCTGTAAAAGGATTAATTTAAAATGTCTTCGCTTGTAGTGTTAATCGAAATGATAAATTTATAGGCACAATAATATAAAGTGTGTAATCACCTCGCATTCTCACGTCATTTCATTGTAAATACATTATGATATACATGTAAATGAGTAATGCGTCTATACGCATAGTTAATAGGAGAGGCCTACGTCCAGCAGTGGACTATCATAGGCTGATGCTGATACATGTAAAAAAACCGGCCAAGTGCGAGGCGGACTCGCGCGCAAAGGGTTCCGTACCATTATCAATTTATTATTTAGAAAATATAGTTAAATCAACCTACCTCAAAAACTATAGGAGATAACTTAATCAAACCAAAAATCGTTGATAAAGTTTATTAATGTGCATAACATATATTTTTTTTAGAATTTTATATCGCGTAGTTTAAAAAATAGAGGGGGGGACACATTTTTCAGACTTTGAGAGCTGATATCTCGAAAACGATTTGCTTAAATAAAAATGAGATGTATAAACCTTCATATCATTTTCAAAGACCTTTCTATTAATACCCCACACGCTTATATACAACTAAAAAAATTTTTTTATCCCTCAGTTACATGTATGGAGGGCCCCCACCCCAATGGTTTTTTTTACAATTTAGTATCATAATCCTGTAGCGGTTTATACAACACATATCCTTACCAAATTTCATTACTGTAGCATTTATAGTTTCCGAGTAAATCGGCTGTGACAGACGGACAGACGGACATGACGAATCTATAAGGGTTCCGTTTTTGCCATTTTGGCTACGGAACCCTAAAAAGGACATGGACACATTGGACGCCAACTCGTAAATCCATTAACCATTTGATTTTTTCAGACCAACTAAATTTTAAAAGATTCATCCCATTAGTGAAACGGCTTTTCCGCTATAACCACGTCCGCCCCGCCCACGAGCAAACAGTCGAATGAATCGTTCTAATTCTGACCGAATGAATGAATGAACTCTAAATGCGTGTGCGCACGAAAATAGACGCGTGACTGTCGGCACAGATCATTGTAATATCCGCTAGATAGATCGTATATCGTATGAAATAAATATATACTTGCTAGTAGAAACAAGCATACGGCCCGCCTGGTGGTAAGCAGCTACCGTAGCCTATCGGCATTTCTTTAAAAAGATCCGACCCAGTACACAGATAAAAAGGATATCTTTGTTTGAGAAAACATATATTCTTACGGCCCTATTCATAAAAAGTTACGCGCCCGCTGATGGGTCGTTGTTGACCGGATGGCTAAAAACGTTATTCATAAACGTTCAATAGCGCTATTCAGCCGCTCAAACCTACTATAAATCCCCCGAAAGTTATAGAGCCGAGGACCCTTCTATAACGGTCTTATTTATAACTTCTTATTTAACAAGATGGCTGCCAAAATTTTGATCAGCTGATTTTTGACAGGTGCATAACCATGCGTTTAAAGTAGGCAGAAGAGAAAAGATAAAGGTATGAAAGTCTGATTTGGTGTATAGTTTTTTATATCGTCTATTCATCTGATTATTATTAAATATGTATCCAGAGATACTTAATTATATTTAGATAGGTATTTAAAATAAATATCGGATGATTTATTGTAAGTAGTTACGCAGTTTCGATTTTCTCTACATGCAACATTACACGAATCAGAAATGGTGGGAAAACTAATCTCCAACTTTTTAAATTTAAAATTTTGTTGATAGTTTTTCAACCATTTCAACTTCAACGTCAATACGCAGTGAGACTCCATCATGCAGGCCTTAAACGCTATTGATGCCATAAATAATTTGTGTAATCCGCCGCGGCGTCCAAAAATATATAACATTGGGATCTGCCCGATGTTGAATTTAGGCGGCGATACCGCTTTAATAAGGCGACTGTTTTGTATTTAATAGAGTTGGTGAAAGAAGACCTGAAGAAAGATCGCAGAGGAGCTGGCCTCACACCAGAACTTCAGGTTCTAACTGCAATTAGGTGTTGGGGTCGCAAGGAAGTAAATATTTATTTATTACTTACCCGTACTACTAACTGCCCATGCCTAGGTACTAACTAGCCATACAATTATGATTCGTTATCTGACCGTCATCGCAAGTACCTAATCATAAAGCTAACTGTTTTGATTAGTTACCTAGGTAAAAGAATACGTAGTAAGTACATAATAATATCAGGTTCAAGATGATGATAATATAATTATTTGAGATAAAAGTAAGTAACAAGGAATTAGGAAATATTTGCGAATTCCCGCCAGACAGCTGTCAAACTTTTTTTTAATTTGCGGTGAGACCACATTTTTGTCTATGATTTTGTCAAGGCGCCAACATAACGCGTCTAATCCGTTCAACAGCGGCTCAACAGTTATCGGAGAGATATTGAGCGTTTATGAATAACACTTCTTATAAACCGTTCAACAAGACTTATCGGCTCGATAACTATTGGGCCCCTCAAACCTTCAACAAGGAATTTTTATGAATAAGGCCGTTAGCATATTTACTGGAATCAAATCAAAAACGTATTATCTTAAAATATATTTGTACCAGTCTGACTGTAGCATTTCTCAGTTGAAAAATTCATTTTTCTTCAATTATATTCTGGTTTCAAGAGTAAAATGCTTATTATAAGATATATGGGCGTTATGCCCAAGATCACTGATTTGTCTTATAACAAAAAGTCATAAAATGTTTAATTCAAGAAAATTTTCTGTTTGCAAGTTACAAATTCTTAATTGTTGTGACATTGTTTTAGTTTGATTTCATGTTTTCTTATTTGAAGTAATTGTGATTCTTGAAGTAAAGTAAACTAATTTTAAAGCAATTAGATAAAGCATTCTTATTTTGATTTTTGTTTATTTGTATTCAAGTTATACTATCTTGGTATAAAAAGCAAATACTGAGAGTAAATTAATCTGTTTTTAAGAAAATATTTTTTTACGGCTATAGGGAGAGGATCATATTCTTAGGTTAAAAATATTTGCTTAGCATTGAAGAAATTTGTTTTAGTTGAAGTAACCTGTTTTTACCGTGTAGTCCTCTGGGAAATGCTTGAAGAGGAAGGTTTTATGCGTTCCCATACAAAAGTTGGGTCTTCCACCTCTAACAGTGTTGTTTGATGATAAGTTGACGAAGCATGTAGTGTATTTTGTTTCATTCTTTATTTATTTTTTTAGCTTTATGCTTATTAGTTAAAAACTACTTTTCAGTCAATCTGAAAGTAGCCATCTGACGTTTTGGTTTGATGGACATTTATGAAGGCAATGGTCCCACCAAAAGAAAGTTAGCGAATAAGCTCTGCTATAAACAATTAAACACGAACAACTCGCTTTTGGTGAGACCAGTGCTTTAAACGTTAATCAGGGATCGAACACTGGTATATTTTCATACAAATATAGGGTTATTAAATTTTGGTTTCTCGAGTGTATACAGGGTGGAAAGGGACGACGTTCCATCCCGCTACCGACCGAGTCTACCAACCATTACGATGAACTTTCAGTATGGGACCAACATCGAAAGCGTTCATGGAAATTTGACTATTCCATACTATTGAACTCTAACTAATCACTCACTTTGTATGAGGGGTTAATTTTTTTTTTAATATTTCGATGTTGGTCCCATACTGAAAGTTCATCGTAATGGTTGGTAGACTCTGTAGGTAGCGGGATGGAACGTCGTCCCTTTCCACCCTGTATAAATTTTCAACAACTCTATGAAATTAATGAAATATTACTAATATTGGACGATATTTATACTTTCATTAATAACAGTAATGATCTCTATAAACATTACTTGACCATGCGAGATTTAGTGAGAGGCAGTCTTCGAATATGACCGTCGACCATGCCAGCTCATCCGTGTTTATGTTTATACGATAAAAATATAGCCCTAGTATAAAAATGTCCAATCACATGATGTTTCTAGACGGTGGATGATAATTGGCAAGATTATGTAAATAAATGGTTGACAAAATGATTGTCCTTTGTCTTGACATTGTAAAATTGAGCGTTATTATTGTTCAGTTTGTACTTTATTCGTGTAAGTCTACATTATTTAGCGTTTTTAAGCTTTACAGGTACAGTCAAAGACAAAATAAGGTGTATACAAAAATGGTCAAAAATATGGCCCAGTGCACTCTAATTCTGTGTAATAAGAACGTCGTAACATATTTATGAGCGGATTATTTCGATACTTATTTTTACTGTACTACTAAATACTGCATTGTACATTTGTACCAGACCAGAGAGAGAGCAATCGTCAATTATGTATACCATTCGTCAAAGAAACGTAAAAAAAACAAACCAGCAAACTAGCATTATTTGATAATCACGCACTTGTGTTCTGTAAATGTGTTTATCACTAACATAAAACCTTAAACCTGGAGTTCACATACATTTTTTGTTAAAAATTTTCACATTGTATTAGTATTATTGTAAAAATGTATCTGCGAATGTATGTCACGAAATGTGTCAAAGACGTGAGATGCTATGGAGCATGCAAATGATATTTGTTTACCTTTTTATTAGTTTCAACTGAAGAATGGTATAATGGTATATCGTCGCTGCGCCTATAAAACCCGCTATGTGATTTATTTATGACTTTGAAATAATAACCTAGCAACTATACACAGAGAGTATTAACTAAATTGAATTAAATCCACCACATGTCGGTGTTTACAGGCGCAACAACGATATGTAAATAAAGCATGTTTGTAAATGTGCCTACTATCGCCACCTAACGGAGGGTGGCGGGACTACAGCGAGGAGCGCTTTCCCACTGAACCTCATATTGGAAGCCTGCTTGGCGCGTTGTCACAGACTTCCGTATGGTGGCGCTGTACTCAATTGTACAAAATTTTCGTCTTAGGGATTTAGGAGCTCTTGTTTAATTTGAAGACGTTCAAAATAATTATTTCACAAATTAATAAAGTTAAGGGCAAAAATATGTACCTAGGTATCGAAATAATCCTCTTATAATTCTACATATCTCAGGTTCTTGATACACAGATATTTTTCAGCATTATTATATTATAACTTATTTTGCTCTTGTCGTAACATATCATTTGAAGGGTCCACGGAAAAAACATGTCAAATTCTTAAAGAAATCATGGCAAATTCACACCTTATTCTGTTAAAAGTAAGGTGGTTTTTCCTTCTGTAATTTGAATTGACTAGACATGTTCTTTCCGTGGACCCTTCATTTATTGTAAAGATCCCATTAGTTCCCAGAAAAAAGTTTCTAAAAGCGATAACCAGTAAAAGCCGATCATTCACGATTACGATTATTTACCCATTACAAATACATACTCACTGATACTATTTTCGTGTATTACTACGAATCGAGTAGTCAATCTCGTAGATACGCGTAAACGCAATAAACCACATAACACTACAACGGAGATGAGATAGTAAATTGAAAATCCTATCTATTCTGCAGACTCGTGAATGGAACGGTCGGAGATTAACTGCAGGCCGTGGCCGCAATTTGCACTAAACGGACCGAGTGTTATGAAAATTGATTGCAGGCACCAGCGTTTTAATTTTTGATAGGTTTTAGTAAGAAATGGCGTCTATGTGGGAGGTACATTTTCACTACTAATATTGATAAATAAATAAATAATAAATATATATCTTGGGACATCTCACACAAATCGACCTAGTCCCACGGTAAGCTCAATTAAGGCTTGTGATGTGGGTACCAGGCGACGATATATATAATAGATAGATACTTAGATACATAGACAGCCATGACCAAGGAACAAATATTTGTGATAAATAAATACATAAATAATGCCCTCGCCGGGATTCGAACCCGGAACCTCCAGCTTCGTAGGCAGGGTCACTACCAACTAGGCTACGGAGGCTGAGAAATTGAATTACTACTTAAATGAACGCAGCGTGTTTTTCACACATTCGAAAGTTTTTGAAGTTCTATCTTCACATCATCAGCCTATATCAGTCCACTGCTGGACAACGGCCTCTCCTTCGCCTATGAGTATGGACGCATAGCAATACGAGGTAAATGCCCATAATCGCCACTATTCACCAGGTCATCAGTCCACCTTGGGCACTGGTCTCACCGATACTCGCCCAGCTATCAGCTATCACCGCCGGGCGAGTATCGCCGTGTCTCTTATATTTACACGGGAGTGCGTATCTTGTTCGTGTTTATAGCCAACTAGTGACCCACCCCGGCTGCGCACGGGTACTATACCTACATAAAAACCTTCCTCTTGAATTACTCTAAAAATCTATAAATACTTAAAAAATCCGTTGCGTATTTTTAAAGATTTAAGCGTACAAAGGGACATAGGGACAGAAAAAGTGACTTGTGAGACCAGGGCCTACCCAATTACCCATGCTGCGCCTTCCGGAGTCAATTTTGAAATAATT
>JALPQI010010907.1:0-27522 GCA_025490895.1 Thaumatotibia leucotreta
GTATTCAGAGCCAACCTGTCATTTACATTGCATTTTAAATGAAGTCATGAAAGTAATACAAAGCACATATGAGAATAACTTCTTGTTCCGCGATTTTTTAGGTCATCATTATTGAGATAGTGATCTGGCATTTCTGTTCGCAGCGTGATATCACGGATTGAAAGGTTAAGCATAATCATGGCGACTATCATTGTCTAAAGACAGTTATTGCGATAGCTAGAATACATCTAAAATATAGGCAAGCCCATATTAAATATCCTACCTGCTACGTAACTTTTGATATAACTTTGCTTTGATGATTCATAAGCTGTGGACGGAACTAAGGTACTGCTTCCACAAAAAGCGAGTCGATGAGAGACAAAATATAGATTCTATGACAACTCGTATCGGCAAGCACATTTTCTAAAATGATTCACGCCCTCGAAGAAATACAGACATAGTGCAAAATGTATTTCCTTCGACTTTTCATGGAAACGTCCGAATTGATATTGCTGTCACAAGAAACTTCAGTATCCATTGCACTGAAGCTAACTTTTTTTTATATTGGCACAACAAAGTGGCTCCACTCCACCTGATCGTAAGAGAAAAGTAAAGCCCAAATCGGAACCCAGCAAAACCAGCAGTAACCTGTTAGTTGATACCAGCTTGCTGGCACGCTAGATGCTTCTTCAGGCTTCGTTTAAAGGGTCCCAACTTATAGGTATGAGGAAACACATGTGCCGGTAAAGAATTCCACTTTTTAATAGTCCGGCATATGATAGATATGATAACTGAGATAGAAAGATAAATTCGGACGTTTCCGTGAAAATACGAAAAGGATTTCGCATTATATCTGTTCGTTTTTGGCCGTCCGTGGGTATAGCTGCAAGTTTCTCAGTGAAAATAAGACTATTGATTACTTACCTAACATTGTATAATTTAATTGTACATCAATGTTGAAGGCCTCCGTAGTTCGTAGTAGTAGGTATTCATTTATTATTTTAATTGACATACTGAGCTCTCAGTCCACCTGATGGAAAGCAGGAACTGAGGCCTATGGACATAGCGATCAGAAAATCGCCTATGCGCTGCCTACCCTGAGCACTTAGATGGATTGCCTCTATGTATGCCAGTAATTACACCGGCTATCTTACCCCCAATCCGAAACACGAAAATGCAAACACTATTTAGCGGCAGGTTAACGAATAAGACGGTGGTAGCTATCCGGGCGGACCCTGCACGAGGTCCTATCACCAGCAAAATTACGTTCAGAAAGTTAAAGATTGCTTAATTTCGCTACCATCCCCATAACAGTCTCAAGGTGACAAAACTGGTCCAATGTTAACACAATCAGTTGCGCAATAGTTATATTAACCCTGATTCAATTCCCAGACGAAACGCAGTAACTATATGAAGATTATTGAACTTTAATTCGTTTTGATACTTGTTTGAAAGAGTCGAGGTCACTAATCAGATCAATAGAAGTAAATCAATACCTCGATAAGTTTAACAGCAGCTTTTTAGGTCTATTGTAAAAAAAATGACATAGGGCTGGGTTCAATCAAAACAAAAATCACTTTCAATTCCATTGTTTTACGAAAGTCAGCCATACAAACTATATGGTATACTCTGTCCGTCCAACAACCTTTGGCAATTAAATCCAACAATACCGACTATACTAGCACCTACATTTTACTACTTTTTTATTCATCATTATCATCTCTTCCTGACCGATTTCGGCCACGGCGACAGGTTGAACTGGCTACTGAGAGCGTCGCTCGTGTGCTCTCATGTGGCTGACGTAGCCTATTTTTGCAACAAATGTACTACATTTGCTTCAAGTCAGCACCCCTCCTACTTCATCATCATCAGCCTATGATAGTCCACTGTTGAACGTAGGCCTCTCCTATTAACTATGCGTATAGACGCATTAGGAGGTAAATGCCCATAATCGCCACGCTGGGCAAGCGGATTGGCGATCGCAGTAATGTGTCCACTATGATGACGCTGCTGCCCATCATCAATTCTTAATCAAATATGGTCAGTGACACTTCAATTCCTTAGTCGACTCTTACGACACCCGCAGGAGGAGTTGGGGTGGTGATAAATGTATTCTTTCTGCCGTTATCACACGACCCCTCCTACTTAGTTGTAGTTAATAACCACAGGTGCAATATTATGCTATCAAAGTAGTTTAATTTCAGTGTACGATTTCGCATCAGAATATGACATTGCATTGCACAAACAGTTGCCACTTATGTCCCAATGCCTTACCAACCCTGAGAAATTCGGTAACAACAAAACACAATCGTTCGCAATCACAGAAGATTTTCAACAATTTTACCACCGAGCATCCTTTTTACAGATGGCCATCTTTTTTTCTCACGATTATTTTGTTATCTAAGAGTACAGTCGCCATTGTAATATATCCGACTGGGTAATGTAACCTTGGCAACACCTTTATTTCCAGGCGATAGGGTACAAGTAAAGATAATTTTTATGTCGCTGACAAATATGTGGTGGTGATTGTAGAGTTCGGAACAGTTAGCACGTAACTGCAACTCATGCTTGCCAGGTTATGTAAGGTATTTGGTTGATAAGCTTCTATACAGTAAAAAATACTGTATGTTTAAAATAGCTCAACTTCTTATTTATATGAAATTCACATCATCTTTTAGAAGTAGCATGGATGCGAGCATGTCTATTAATCAGATAAGAACTGAATTCTGATATCTACATGTTCAACTTTTGAGTGTATTGTAGGTACTCAAAGTGTTGAATACATTTTCTTACCTAAGAAGTACGTAGGTTATAAAATATAACGAGTTGTAGGTATTACGAGTGTAAATAGGGCCTGAACGTTCTTGTTGCAGCGATTTTTCGAAATACTGCTATTTTTATAAACAATACTAACTAATATTCGTTCTAATATTATTAATTTCCACTGTTTGTATACTTTTGCTGTTTCTGTAATAAATGTAAGTATTATATTCTATTCTAAACCGTAGGCTCGTAGGCTCCAGTCCAGAGGTTAAAGATGATGTCGCTTTTATTTTCGTGTTTTCGAATCTCTCACGGGAAAAGTTATTCAGTACAATGTATCTTTATGACTTTTTGCTATATTGAATCACGAGTAACGACTAGGGTTTCCAATACCGGTATTTTGTATACCAGTACCGGGATCCCGGTATTGGCTATACAAAAATACCGGTATCGAAAATCCTAGTCTAGGTATGTATTTGTATAGGTAATTTAAGTGTAGGTATACATTGTAGCGCCTACCTGTAAGTACACTGTAAGTATCTTTTTTCTACTCCGGCACTTTTATCTGTCATTTATATAGTCCCGCCAACAAATATAAAAGCTGGACTTACACAATTTCAGAAAAGTCTATATACTCTATTCTTCAAAAACACCCTAGGCTTATAAAGTCGCTAAAATGCAACTCCCAGCAGAGATACCTACTCAATTTACAACAAATCGCAAACCTGACAACTTAACAAACAACTGGATTCATATTGTCTGAAATAATAACGTATCTAAAATAATTGCTACCAACGTAAGGAAAAAAACGCAAGTGTTTTAGAATCGTCACCGGCAGGCAGTAACTGACAGTTTAAAAAAAAACGTTACCGTGTCTATTACATTCCGTCATTTGTTTTTTCACTGTTATTTTCAGTTTGTGCGGCAATCTTTAAATTTGTTTAAAATTCTTTTTTCATCTTTTTTTGGACTGTGAAGTGAAGAAAATAAATTTAATAATAATAAGATAAGATGGATTATGATGAGGACTTGGTTCTGACACCGGAAGAAATATCGACGGCGGCACAATCAGTTACTGAGAATTTGTTGCCTACAAAATCGCGGCATCTTTACGATCAGTCGTACAAGAAATTCATGGCGTGGCGAATCGAACACCAGACTTCGTCATTCTCAGAGAATGTCCTATTGGCATATTTTAAAAGCCTCATAGAATTATTCAAACCGTCTTCACTTTGGGTTGAATATTCAAAACTCAAGGCAACTCTCAACATATACCACCAGACAGACATATCTAAATACGCCAAGTTGCTGGCTTCATTGAAAAGAAAGTCAGAAGGTTTTAAGGCGAAAAAAGCGAAGACTTTTTTACCAGATGAAATAAAAACATTCATTGAGCAAGCACCTGATCGGAATCATCTATTCAACAAGGTAAATCTATAGTTACATACTTGTTGTTTTATTAATGCACTAGTATATTCGGTTAATTATGTTATTTAGGTATTCTGTGTATGCAAATATTGTATTTAATTACATTGTAAGGATTTTTAACACCTAGATTCCTATTTCTTGTTACAGGTGGCTGTAATAATGGGGGCTTGTCGCCGGCAAGAGTTACACGATTTAAAAAATTACAATATTATTGATGCCCAGGAAACGCTAGTGGTTCATATAATGAACACCAAGAACCGAATTGATCGCACTTTTACAATAACAGGGAAATATTACCATATCTGCAAAAAGTACATGATTCTTCGCCCAGATAACTGCAACACTTTGAACTTTTTTGTGCGTTATGCTGACGGGAAATGTTTTGCTCAAAATATAGGTAAAATAATTAAAGTATATTTTCATATAACAAACTGTGTTTTATTTTGTGATAATCCTTAGTCGTAGAAAAAGTAATGTATGCAACGTTGTTTAACCGAGTCAAAAAATACTCGTGGCGTCTTTATTAACAATTTTCGGCTTCGCCTCAAATTGTTACTTACGCCACTCGCCTTTTTTGACCTCTCTTAAACAACTGTTGCATAAAATACTATTATGTCTTCTGGTCAAGCCACTAGGCCACTAACCCAGCCAGGAACATTTTCACCGACATAGTTACAGCGGAAGCGCACGCGCCGCCCCCACGCACGCAAAACGTCGTAAGCGCCATTAATTACGGGCACACATACATCATTTCACACGTACGACGGTCCACTGACACAGAACGTGCGTTTGGTGCGGCTCGTTTTTTAATAGGATTTTGTAGGATGCGTTTAGTATGGATGAAGGAGTGTTTTTATAGTGGTCGAGGATTTTTGGAATATTATAGCGTGTCAGTGGGTAAGTGAAACTTTTACCGTTCTCATTCTTCTAGATTAATTGGTAGATTGTCAGGCTACAAAAGTAGTTGATTTGATTAGTATCAACCCTTCGTCTGTGGTTGCTAAGGATCAATACAATGGGTTTTTTGTTCCAAGTTGCATTTTTAGGATAATTGGGTGAATCAACTTTTTTCTGTCTGTTATTGCCATGGTTACGGTCGCCTGAGTCACGCTGGTTTTATGCAAAATTATGCTACTTAAACTATGCAAACATCCATTTTTCTGGTGTTACTTAGCCCTTTCCTTAATGGGCCACCTACAGACTTCCACAATGCGCTGCCTACCCTGAGGACTTAGATGGATTGCCTCTATGCCAGTAATTACACCGGCTAAATTGACTACAGATGACTATAGTTTAAATATTTTCTCCAGACATCTTGTGCAAATACAAAGCGTGCTTCCTCATTGATAAGGACCCGGGTGAATGCCTTAGAAAACGCAACAAAGCCTAGAAACGTTGCGCACCACTTCCCGTTCGCTTCCGAGCCATTACAGAGACAATAATTAGGGTCTACATAATTAAAACAAACAACCATCCAAGCTATTACAGCCTTTATAATTAGTACCACAAAGGCGACAGTGGCGTGTACTACGCTACTGTCAAAACTGTAATTATTTCGCACGTTCTCCTTTCAAAAACCTGAATAACATTCACACCTATTAAGCAATTACAGGAGTTTTTACTATAACACAAAGACTTAAAGATGAGAATCGAATGGGGTTAATGAATGTTTAAATTTGTTCGTTCCAAATTTGAAATCGGATGCCGTTTTGTGTGAGGGAAAATACGCGAGTATTTGTACTCGCAGATACTTATCAGGTAAATACGCGATCGTTGATGGGTTTCGGTTAGGTTTTTTCTTTTTAAATTTCACTTTTATATTGTCGCTCGCCGAAAGTAAGATTTTTTACAACTTTCGTCGGCGTGTAATGTCGCATTCGACAATGGTCGACAAAAAGCATCGTTTAGAAAGATCATTGATAAGTTTATCTTCAGGTTATTCAACTTGTGCATTTCATTCCATTTCTTTTCTATTTATTTTATTATAGATATAAACGAAGTTAATCTATACTCATGACAGCTTGCAATTTATCAATGAATTGGTTTGTGGAAACCTATACCGTTTGCCAGTAGCAAACAAAAAAATGTAAACAAACCTAAAAACTTGCATTATTCCATAATCACGCATTTATATAGAACACAATCTTGGTTTTATTATCAACTTAAAACCTTAAACCTTCAGCTCAAGTACATTTTTAGTTAAAATTATTGACATTTATTAGTATTAACGTATAAACATACCTCACAAAACTTTACAAGCGTACAATTCTACAAAATTGTCAACTTTTTGTATGGGAATTTATACAATTTTGTAGAATTGTACGCTTGTAAAGTTTTGTGGTATAGGGGGGTAACGTGTTTCACGATATGTGTCAAAGACGTCAAATCATCGGAGATAGTGCATTACCGCGTAACTAACAAATTCAATTAAGATCAATTTGAGTGTCAGTTGTTTGATATTCGAATTCTATCTGATTTGGTAGATACGCGGTATAGCACTATACCCGACGAAATGCTATGGAAAGTCAGCCATATTTGTTTAATTTTTTTTTGTCGTCTACTTGCGAACGGTATTAAATATTATGCTATAATTATACATACAGTATAATGATGTATTTTAAGTATAAACTGTTGACTTAACATTTAAATTAAAACCGATTTATTTCCCAACTAAGTTTTACCTAAATTCCTAACCCTATTGCAAAACTGGTCCTCCACATATAAGGTGGGAAAAGTGTCGTGTAAAAAGCTACGAGCCGAAATGAGACAACGCTATGCGACAAGCCGGGGTGCGAGAGAGACGATAACTATGTCAGTGGGACCCCAGAGTCATTGCACTTGCAATCTTATGCGTTTTAAGGCTGGTGTTGCAGGCTAAGCGAAGATGTTGATAAAGTTTAAGAGCTTTGAATATGTGACGAAACATTTATATCATGACACTTTATTTGACCTTACGAGCCCTTTAAATCCCAATTTAAAATTATAATTATAATAAATAAATAAATAAACATCTTAGGACATTTTACACAAATCAACCTAGTCCCACGGTAAGCTCAATTAAGGTGGGTACCAGGCGACGATATACATATGTAATAGATAGATACATATAGATACTTAAACACATAGACAGCCATGACCAAGGAACACATATTTGTGATAAATAAATACACAAATAATGCCCTAGCCAGGATTCGAACCCGGAACCTCCATCCGATTATATCCCGGAAACAAGTAATTGGTTCTTACTACAGTATAAAAAAGAAGAAAAATAATTGGATCGATGTTGGGAAGCATAGCATGCAAAAATTGTTTTTTTTTATGTGACGAAGGTAGACAACTGAGCTCTCAGCCCACCTGATGGAAAGCGGGAACTGAGGCTCATGGATATAGTGACCAAAAAATCGCCTATGCGCTGCCTTCCTTGAGGACTTAGATGGATTGTCTCTATGCCAGTAATCTTCTGGCTATCTTACCCCCAAACCGAAACACAGCAGTGCAAACACTACTATTTAGCGGCAGGTTAACGGGTAAGATGGTGGTAGCTATCCGGGCGGACCCTGTACCCTCGTCTTCGTCCTACCACCAGTTTCTTTCTTTCACAACTAATTTCTTCTATCTACTGTAAACATTTCTTTTGCAATTAATAAATAGCAGCAATTGAGTTCCACATAGCATCACATTAATTTATCTTTAACTAGCGACCCGCCCCGTCTTCGCACGGGTACTATACCTACATAAAAACCTTCCTCTTGAATTACTCTACCTATTAAAAAAATCACATCAAAATTCGTTGCGAAGTTTTAAAGATTTAAGCGTACAAAGGGACATAGAGACAGAAAAAGTGACTTTCCCTTCGGCCGCGTACGTAACCGACCTTTCGTAACTGGTAACGAAGGAAGAAAAAAATATCTTTGTACGATACTAGTTTCGAACAAATACTTATTTTTCTTCATAAGTAATCGGTCACCGTCGTTTGTCAAATTGTTCGTAACCAGATACATAGTAAGAATAATTCTCTTTTCACTACACTGTTCGGAAACTCCTTGTTTGTCCTTTTCCTTTGACCGAGTAATGTCCAAAAAGACGAATGTTGGACATTTTACGCATGTCCAAGTGATTTTTTTTTTATTTTTTTTTTATTTATTTATTTATTTATTTTTGCTGTTTATTTTTTTATTTAATACTTGTTATTAATAACACAATTAATGTAACACTACTTATATAACATAATCAATAATATAAAAAAAAATACATATAAATTAAAAGAACCTACAAATAAAAAATCTCGCCCAAATCGCTGCCAATGGGCAGTGTGCCCAGAAGGCTGGCCGCATTGCCACGTTGTATGGCAATGCTTATTCGCTGAGCGAAATATTGACCAGCCCTCTGGTCACCAGTGGCATCGATTAGTCGTGAGGCTATGTCTCTGTAAAGACGACGCGCATTGGGTCCCCGAGGCCCCAGCGTTTCGACCCCAAACGCCTCAAACATATAGCCACTGCCAAGGGTTGCATATTTGCGGCGTTTGAGGTCCTCCGCTGTGGATGCAGCACGGCCAGCACTATTGCTAGTGCCTGGAAGGTGGGACGGCGCGAGGGTGTCTACACATGTAGCGTCCCATACCAAGGGGCGTCCCATCTTCCAAGGCACCAGTGTCATGCCGTCGGGCCTCTTGCCATCGTCCCTCGCCAGCCCAACGGGCTCTAGGATGGCGGGAACTTTCACGCTGACAAGGGCCCGTCGGATAATGTCATTAATGCTGGCGTGCCGAGGTATGGAGTGATAAAATTACCCAATTATAAAAATGTCCAGTGTATAAAAATGGGCAAAATATATCATTTATCATTTATCATTTATTTATTAAATTGCACTCATGAACAACATATGTAACATGAACCCTGATGGGCGTAGCAAATACATTTACATTAATTGTTATCTATCTAGTATCTACATAACAGGTGTTAAATACCTACTACATTGGTACTTGTTGACAAAACTTAAATTATTATTACTATGGCAAGAAACATTATTGCCAACTTATAACTAATGCTAAGCTTATGCTCATTAATTTTTATACATCTATTAATTATAAAAATAAAATACTTAGATCTGGGACTTATGGTATGAATATTATAAACTTGGTGTAGATAAGGTAGAAAGGCACTATTGTTATTTATCTTCTAAAAATTCGTACGCTTTATGAACCAGCAGTTGTTTCAGTTTATTTACGAATTTGTTATATGTTTCTGCAGATCGGATGACACTGGGTAGGTTATTGTAAATAGTAATGGATCTGTAGTATGGGCCTTTTTTATACATTTCTATTTTTGGTTCGGGTAGAGCTAAATATTGGTTTCGGCGGGGATTTTTATAAAACTCAAACAGATGGATATGCTTGTGTACAAATTTTGCTGTTTCTAATATGTAAATTGAGGGGAATGTTAAAACTTGGAGTCGGATGAAATGTGGTTTACAGCTTGTGGTTCTCCGGATATTTGCGATGATACGCATACATTTTTTCTGCATAACGAATGCGTCATGTGCATCTACACTGTCTCCCCAAAGTAGGACGCCATAACTTAGTAGGGAGTGAGCGTATCCATAATATGCTGAGAGAGCACAAGGTTCATTAGTATTCATTTTCAAGATTCTAAGTGCAAAAATGAGGGATGATAGTTTGTTTTTTATTCGAGACACATGTTGTTTCCAGTCTAAGTGAGTGTCTATTGTGAAACCTAGTAGTGTTGAATCCGGTACTTCGTCTATATTTAGTAATGTAGTTATTTTGCCCAATTCTATTGGATGTTTTTGATGGGGCCTGAATTGAATGGCTTTCGTTTTTTTACTGTTAATTAACAAATTGTGTTCTTCTAAACAGTTGACTATTGTATTATATGTTTCGGGTATGTGATAGTTTGCGTCATTACTTGTAGGACATTTAAACAGGAGTGAAACATCGTCTGCGAACATGATGCATGTGTGATTAGTTGTTTTAGCCAGGTCATTAATATATATCAAAAAAAGCACGCATCCGAGCACACTTCCTTGGGGGATTGAATTATTTACAATTTTGGGGGTGGATTTGAACGTCTGTAACTGTTTTAATTCTTTATCATATTGATCAATCTGTACATATTGTTTTCTGTCTTGCAAGTAAGACTTAAGCCAAGCAAAAACTGGACCACGGATACCTAACTTGTATAATTTCTGTAGAAGTACGGGATGTGAAACCCAATCATATGCTTTAGAATATAAAAATTACCATAATTAATATAGCCCAATTTTATTAAATAAATATAAAAAAAATAATTTATAAAATTGGAGTAGGTAAGTACCAAAGAATATAATACTCTAAAGAGAAGAACGATAACTCCTTATTAAAATTAAGCCTCTTCGCAAAAGTTCGTTTATACTACTAGCGACACAGTCCAAGCGCAGTACTAATTTTGACAACTAGTTTAGCGCAGCTGTAGTAACTCTGCCTGTGAAGCAGATGATCCAGGTTCGAATCCCAGCAAGGGAATATTTATTTGTATTTTTCTTTAGATTTTTAATATTTATTCGAGTTTACAGTTCATTTCCACCCAAAATCCCAAACTGCATTCCCAAAAAAGTACCTATGAGAAAAATATGTCATGTAAAATGAATAAAAATAAGAAACAATGTTCTCGTCGAAAAGAACTTATGATTTGTGATTCTGAGCTGAATTGGTGGAAACAGTATGATTAACCGAAATGTATTTTCTAGGAAAATGCTCTATATGGAAGTTGTTCCAGAGGTATATTTATGAATCATCTAAGAGTAGATATTTGCGCACATAAGGCCATAGAGTATTTTCATTCGATTTTATGTAAATTCAAGTAAGGCAGTGAAAAAATAATCCTTAACTGTGCTATACTTGTGATGACATATAATTATATTGTATGAAATTAAATGCAGCATTATGTTAAAATTACTTATTTATTTAGTGCACTCCTTCTATAAATGTTCTATCTGTAATATAATTTATTAACTTATCTTATTCTAAATATTAGATGTCATATACCAAAGAAAAACGACCAAGATCACCTAACGCCCGAGGGGTACAAGCATCAGCCGCGAAAGCTGAGTACGTGTTTCCATTCGTATACATTTTTTTTCTATGGTATGACCAACCGTTTAATAGCAAAGCTACCCCTCCTCTCCGTGTTCTCACAAAATGTTTTTCACTCTCACTCATATTTATAGCCTCATGAAATTAAATTTTCGCAAACCAAGGTTAGCTTGAACAATAAAATCCACTAAGCCTGTGACAGCCAATGGACATTGATAAATAAAATACTTTATCAAATGGCCAGTAAGTAAGGAGTTTGAAGTGCTTAGAATGAGTATGTTACCTACGCTAAATGATGATAAACAATGTGCACTCAGTTACGTATGAGTAATAGGTATTCCTTATTAGTAACTTCAAATAAACAATTTCTTCCCTCGTAACTATGATTACATATGAAGAAAAATAAGTATTTGTTCGAAACTAGTATCGTACAAAGATAATTTTTTCTTCCTTCGTTACCAGTTACGAAAGGTCGGTTACGTACGCGGCCGAAGGGTATTTTATACTATGTAGTGATAGCGCAGCTATTTCACTGTGCGAACCGCTTTAGTTAAGAGAGAATGTGCAATCGGTAAGTATGGGTTATGAGTTTTATGGTTCACTAAGCCGGTATTCCGCCATTGCTACTACACTAAGTTGGAAGTATTTAGTACTTTCGTAAGTTGGTATTTGTAAATCACTGTTATCCTTATTTAGACGAAATATCCCTTCTTATTAGGTACGTACTGACGCTTTGAAAAAAATATATACAGATTTATTTAGGAGTTAGCATTTTTATTTGGATATCTGTTAGATAATGTTGTGTCAAATGAAATCATCATTTTATTTTTACACAACGGTATCATTTCAATGTATTATCTGTCAGCAATGTTACTTTTTGATAACTACATAATGAAATTACTGGATTGACTTCAAAGCGACCAAGCCCTGTAATATCATAAATATAAATTTAATCTCCGCAAAATCAGCATAATAATAATAACACCTTCGAAAGAGTTTACTACATTTTCAGTTAATTGTGTTCTGCACAGGGAGGAAAAGTGTGAATTGGTGACATTATTTTTACCGAAGTTTCTATTCATTACAATGTATTACTTTGTCATTTGAAGGAGGCACGGTACCCTATACAAATGATGAAGTATAACATTAAGACATTTAGAAACTTCGGCAAAAATAATATCACCAAAATTAGTAAGCTTAGCACATGATTCATATGTCAGTTCAGTATGTCGCCGCGAGATAGATTTTCCGTCTTTTACTAACTATATGAATAAAAGAGGGATGGACACCCTATCTCGCGGCGACATATTGTCGCACTAATCCTGTGCTAAGCCTACTGGTGGTTGAAACGCTCAAATATTCACCCAAAACATCCTTTTTTTAATTTGATGGTAACTAAACTGGAGGGTTAATTGTGTTTTATAAATCCTATTTCGTACTAATAACATTACCTGTAAAAATTGAAAATGGCTAATGTATTTAGACCCGTAGGTCATACATAGATAACAAATATTGTATGGAAAATGTCAGGCATACATAGATAACAAATATTGTATGGAAAATGTCATATTGTACCTACAAAAAGAATCAACAAAAAACCTCTACCTACTAGTTTGAAGTCGGTTATGCATGAATACATTGATCCTATTACTCGCTATTACGAAGTGATAATCTGTCAAAATGACTTCGTGACCGACACCTAGAATTCGTTACAAAATACCTAGTATTGTGCAAATCGGAACCGGTATTTATACTAGTTATTTATTACAAAGATAGGCTTTCTATTTGTTGCAAGATTGTAAGATCGATTGGCGTGACCTTGTTAAGACAGATGTAGCGATAACTATCGTTTTAATTACGCAATAGTTAACACGTTAATCAAAATGTTGAACCTAATTAAATTCATTTTTAGACCGACTTAAAAAAGGGGAAGGTTGTCAAAACGACATTTTTTTCAAATATTTTACTCGCTCCGAGAAACGAGACACCGAAACTCATTTTTTTTTAGAACGGGTATAACCCCGAGGTGTTCCCATTGCCATCAAGTTGGGGTCTAATGATGGTATTTTGAAGAAATCGATGGAAGTCGGTTTTTTTATTCGATATTAGGTATTCGTCAGCCTCCGTAGTCTAGTTGATAGTGACCCTGCCTACGAAGCTGGAGGTTCCGGGTTCGAATCCCGGCGAGGGCATTATTTATGTATTTATTTATCACAAATATTTGTTCCTTGGTCATGGCTGTCTATTATGTATTTAAGTATCTATCTATTATATTTATATCGTCGCCTAGTACCCACATCACAAGCCTTAATTGAGCTTACCGTGGGAATAGGTCGATTTGTGTAAGGTGTCCCAAGATATTTATTTATTTATTATTATTTTAATTCGACGTATTAGGTATGTATTTGAACATTTAAAGAAATTACATAATAAACCACCGCCATTATGTGGGTACTTATCAACACATAAAGATTATCAAACGAGTATGCAAATTTGTATTCACGTGTATTAATAAATAGGTATTTGACAAAAAACATAACAATTATTTCTGCGTTCCGCGCAAAATGAATCGACGGAAGAATCATCATCATCATCATCTGGCTGATGATCAGCCTATGATAGTCCACTGCTGGACGTAGGCCTCTCCTATTAACTATGCGTAGAGACGCATTAGGAGGTAAATGCCCTTAATCGCCACGCTGGGCAAGCGGATTGGCGATCGCAGTAATGTGTCTACTATGATGACGCTGCTGCCCATCATAAATCTTTTATCAAATAATGGTCAGTGACACTTCAATCCCTTAGTCGACTTTTACGACACCCGCAGGAGGAGATGGGGTGGTGACAAATGTATTCTTACTGCCGTCACCACACGGCCAGGAAGACGAAAGAATAAATATTACTAAATTCTGAAGAATATTACTAAATTCATAGTGGTCATGGGTAAATGTCATTTATTTAAAAGTCAAAAGTCGCCCCTTATCCTCTAAGCCATAATTTTTCTATGAGACCAAAGCTTAAATCAGGAAGAATGTCTATTACATACATTTATCATGGCATGGGAGAGTTTATTTTCGCGAAGTATATAATTCGATAAATATAATTAAATCACGAATGAAGGAACCTGTCAAAGTTTAAGTATTTTTTTTCTCGGTCTTAACAGATTCTTAATAATAATATAATATATGTCCTCCGTAAATAGTGATTTTCAAGGTCATCAAGCTATTTAATTATATGGGATGGGCATATTGGGCATCATTCATGACTAAGAGGTCGGAAAAAGGTGACCTGAACAGGTTTTTAGTATAATTCTTTTAACAGGAATGAATACCTACTAGTTGTTTTTGATACTATTATCCAAACACCGAAGTGGATTATACTCCATTTCAAATACCATGGCCCCTGTCACTTTGAAGTTTTATGTGCCATCGGGCCATGGTATTTGAAATGGACTATACCACGTAGGTAGTCATGTTGATACTGCAGGTATCTAGTTTATTTATTCTATGGCGTAACTAAAGACTGAAGAGCTGGCGACTTCCTCGCACAACGCATCAGTATTGCGATACAGCGAGGAAATACCGCCAGCGTCATTTGACATTGGCACGAGGGCCAATCTTAGCAGATATAGGTTAGGTTAGTTAGATTTAATTTATGATACAGTTTAGAAAATTTAAGACCTTTGTAAATCTAACCCAGAAAAAGTTTAGTACTTATGTACCTAGAATACTTTCACTTAATGATATAAAACTAACATTATAAAATGTACAATCACTTTCCTGTTTCCAATTCCCTATTTCCAAATTATCCGCATTTTCAATTCCGTTTCCCAGTTTATTCGGCTGGCTAAATGCGCCAAGAGCGCGATGCCATAATAAAAAAAACTACCTAGAAAAAATAGTACATTGTGCATCAAGGGAGGTAAGTGCGGAATTACTAACGAGAGTGTTAGTAATTCCGCACTAACACTCTTAGTTTATGACTCGAATACTTACTGACCGTGATGCATACAATGTTTTTCATCACACTTGCCGACAAAAAAATAAGTTTTATTAAATGACGTACTGAACTGACATTTCTATTACTCCCTAGGGAATATCACTTTTCTATTACTCCCGCTACTCGCGCAAGCAATGGCGCGCTTAGACAGCAAGTGTGATGAAAAGGATTGTATTATCTATAATGTAGGTAACTAAAATTCTTTCATGTTTAGGCAATAAAGTAGTCGGAATTTCAAATGGGTTCTGTTCTGTGGAGATTCCAAATAGAATTGTACGGTCCGTTCATCCTTAGTTGTCTTATGTAGTAAACAACTTTCTAACCTAAAAGTACACGTTTTCTGATGTAAACTGCTGTTTGCTCGATAAAAAATTAAGCAATTTACTAATCACTACGGGCGGACTGCACAAATACGGACTCAGGTATTTTGGTATAGGCAAATATGGCAGTTTACAACAGAAAACGTGTACTTTTAGGTTAGAAAGTTGTTTGCTAGGGTACACTATAAGTCAACTAAGGATGAATGGACTTTAAGATCGTTTATGCAATTACCATTGCAATAATTTATAGGCCAATGGTAAATCGATTCTTTAGCTTACGGCACTATCTATAACTATTTTTGTGTCGGAACAGGGTCGCAGGCGCAAGTAGATGAAGGATAAGCACGAGTGCGCACGCGCATTTCCTACAGCAGCGCCGATGACATAAGGGTTACGGTGTTACGGTGGACATAATTATCCGTTATACCTTCGATACTTCGTCGGTTGACAACTAGAACTCACTACAATACCGTTTGTCGACGTAATTAATATGTATGACCAGCAGCGTGCTTAGACGCCAAGATACCGCTGGAAAGACGAGGTGGAGAAAGACCTACGCGCCCTGAATGCAGAGAACTGGGAGGAGATCGCACAGAACCGGGCGCATTGTACGCCAACTCGTATCGGAGACCAAGATCCACTTTGGGTCGCTGAGCCAGCGGAGTAAGTAAGTAAGTAAGTAAGCGTGCTTAGACAAGTTGCCAATCGTTAGCGCTTAATCGTCAATCGTAAACGAAAGGCAGTTAACTGTCTTTGTCGCACTAGTATGAAAGAGTGACAAAGAGGGAAAACTACGATACGCTACAAAGTGCCAGCGATTGGCAACTTGGGGATTTGTATATGTTCAAGTCTCACGTTAGTTATATTCACATACGTTATAACAACCTAAAACTTGGAAAAATTGTTGGATCAACTCAATGTTTCTGAGGGTTGAACCTAAGGGCAGCATTTAAGCTCCTTCGGTTCCGGGTAACTGCACCGAAGTAATTCATTCTTTATCTTATGTAGTAAACTAGTTGCAAATAATGAAAAGGTTCCGAATCCCACGCAAAAATACCGCTTTTGTACTTCCAATGTAATTACTTTAATTTCCATTAAACAGGTACAGTCGACGCTAAAATATGTTCTTTCTTTTCCACTTTGTTACAATACAGTAAGGTAGACAATCTTGCACAGATTCGCCAAGTCCGAGTCAAAACAGGTGAACAATGGAACAACAAATAAATGGAACACACAAAATAAATCAAACCAGAGACAAGGTCACACAACAATGGCTTCTAGGTTACCATAGACATCCCATAGACAATGTGCTGGGAAATAGAGCGGCTTTGCATATAATACCTGTAATAATACAACGGTGTGTGTGTGGTGTTCATTCATGGTATGCCTATTAAGATTCCCATTCCTCGAATTACTTTATTGACATTACAAACGAACTTCATATTTAACTATAATATTCATTATTGCAAGTACCTACCCTCATAATAATATTTTTATAAAAGAAAAAACATCAACGAGCGCTGTAAATCTTTCTTAATATAAAAGACATCATCGCATTGTGTGCAACTATGTAAGCCACTTCATTTCTTTCTTTTATTTTGATTAACTCTTAGAAAAGTATTGTAATCAATAATCATGATTACATAAAACACTATTATTTTATTTATCTAGAACGCTTAATTTGAAATGAATGGATTTAGACGGAAATCACAAGTTAAGTTCCGTTACATGTAGGTAGTTTTACATGACAAAAATGTACATATATATCTCATAATCATTTTTCCGATTTGTAAATCGCGGATGTTTTTTTAACAATACTTTTTCTGATGAATATTGACAAAATTTAATGCCTCTCCTCTAAGTACATAATTACCACAGATAACAAAGTCAATATCTCAAAATATGTTTATGCTAAACCATAATTTGATTCCTATTTTCGTTTGGTATTCAGAATCATTCATCATAAGCGAAATAAATTGTCATGCGTAAAAAACTTACCATGCCATTTCACATGATGTCCAAAAAAATTGTATTCATTGTATCCAAATCGCATTCAAAATACAAATCAATTCTAATCGCGTACCCGGTGACCCCTTCGAAAGTGACATCAAGAGAAAGTCTATAGCCGATAATTTTCACATTCCGCAAATTTTTGTTCACACATAATGTGATAATTTCCCCGTTTGACGAAACAAGCTTCAAGTGGCCTTTTGTTAAAGATGTTGTCATTCAAAACGGTAAGAAAACTACATGGTAAATTTGCCATTCATAAAATTTTCAACATCTGAGTTTAGACAATGGGGCATTGAAATAAATACTGAAACGGTCGGGTATGTTTGCTTTTTGACGTACATGAGTATTTTCTCAATTAGGCACAATTGCTTTCTAAGATAATTCAATTGTTAGTTTACGATTTACATAATATCTCTAGTAGCTTTATGTTGCCTTTCTAGCCCTCTGCCACTGTCGATCACGTGACATGTATTATCAACACCATAAAGTTGATAATAAATACGTCTGTGGTACGTCACCTCACTTACAGGGGGCTAGACATGACAGAAGCGTTTGATGACGTATCTACAGACAAACTGATCCCTTCCAAGGATTTCATGAAAACCGTTAAATGGACAAGACAGCGAAAATTAGCAAGGATACTTATAACAATATAACATTAAGTACAATGCGCAAAATTCAAGGTAAATTATAGATAACCGTTATAATGAGGGTTCCCCAAGGATGTGTTCTTAGTCCATTTCTTTTAGGTCCTGATTGTGAACCTTACAATTAAAGAGCTGCCTATACAGTTTTATAAAAATCGATATTCACCTCAAACGAAAGTTCCATATTTAAATTCAAACCACGTTGTAATACGCATTGAGATTTTAAAGAGAAAAATGAGATCGAACTGTGCTATTGGTGTCGCATAGTAAACCACCAATTTCCATATTTCTGAAAACTCATTTTAGCCTCTATTGTTTAAAAGTCAAAGTGTATTTTCGCATGCAACGGTTTGAATGTCAAGTACATGAAATCGATTAGCGAGGCGCGGCGGTGAATTTTTCGGACACTTTCGACCGAAGGCCAAAGTGAGAAGAAAGTATTGAACAGTTGTTTTCGTACCATCAATTGCTTTACGTAATGCAATTAACAACTTTTTACTATTATACGATCGAGTATACGTAAGTACCTAATATATATTAAAAGCAATCAAAGGTAGATATGTGATATTTACGAATCTTCAAGTCTTGATCAGTTTTAGGTGAAAGTAATGTACCTGAAACAATGAAAAGAGTATAATTAACAAAAGTCTGGTATGCTATTTAATCTTACAAAACAAGTTCCTACAACAAAAACAAAATAAATTTTAAAATATCGTTACGTAGGTATGTTAAAAGATGCAATAAAAATATGTATAATAAGATTATTCTATGTAATAAAGCCGTCTTTATTACAAGTAAAAATTATATCAAAGATAGTATCAGTAAAACGTGAAGCACAATGTCGAAACACAATTATTATGATTTAAAATATGATCGGTCCGAATCGGGGTCAGAGAGCCGCGTCGAGAGTGAAACTACATTTTTTGTGGCACCCACGTATCTTCTGTCTCACTCGCACAGTTCTTCGAACTTTCCGTTAAAGGGAATTAAGATATTCGAATAGGTACTATTCGAAATGGTTAAACACATTTATCCAGAGTTGTGCCGTTTCTGGCAACTTTTCCAAGATGGTATGAATGATGGTATGGATGGGTGGTAAATAGTAAATTACTACTTAGTAACATTAGGAAAGCTGGATAATTTACTAAGACGGCACATTCTTTTGTTTTCGAAATATGGATTGATGGATAAAAGATTGAAGAAGTAGGGATGTCTTTGCAAAACAATAAGATACAACCACCTAATACAAAAAAGAGACATTCGATTGAAAAAGAGACAATAGATATAAAAATTATGCCGAATTGATTTATGTTCCCTTACATTGTAAGAAATTGAACATTGAGTAAACCGCAGAGTACGCCTAGTTACGAATCGTAAATAAGATTGAATTGAAAACAACGTAATTTTGAATGTTAAACCACAAATTGATCTTGGCCGAATGACATTGGATCAAATTCGTAACATAATCAATTTTCTATGAACACAAATGCGGCTGAAGGTGAATGTCGCTTATTAATTGCATAAAAATAAACGCGAACTAATTACATAACTCGTTAATACCTAATTACATTACTATCTGCATTCCTTACTAAAATGACACCGTTGCACGAGAACTACTGATGAACATAAAATAGGTACATGTCACCTTATCCTGTTAGTAAAGGAGCATGCAAATTCTGGAATCTATCAGTAGTAGTAGTAGTAAGTAGTAAATCACTTTATTGTACACGGAATATGTTACAAAAACAGTTATACAGAAATTTAGGTACAAAGGCGAACTTATCCCTATAAGGGATCTCTTCCAGCTAACCTTTGAGAGATTGAGTGGAGAACCGAAAGATTAGATAGACAAACTCACAGAATGCACAATGAATACAAATAATTAAAAAAACACTAAATTAATAGAATACACACATAACTTTTATCAAACAATACATAGACTACATATCAGTATACATAAATACTATACAAAATATATACAAATAAAAGAACTGTTAAAATGTCAGTAATGAGCTAAATTATCGTTCGTGGATAGCCACATCTTCTTTAGATTAGCCTTGAATGATGCCACAGACTGGCACTGCCGGAGGGATAGAGGCAAACCGTTCCATAACTTCACAGTACGTACGGTGAAAGATTTAGCATAGGATTGTGTCTTGTTAGGGGGTATAGCAAGGATGAGATTATGACTTGAACGTAAGCGGTGGTCACTACCTATAGCTAGATAACTAAATCTCTGAGTTAGATATGGTGGAGAAGTAGGATTAAACAGTATGTTGAAAAGCAACGACAGGATATGCACATCTCTGCGCTGGCGGATCGGAAGCCAGCCGAGCTGGGACCGAAAGCTAGAAATGTGATCATATTTGCGGAGACCAAATATATACCTAATACATACATTCTGCAAGCGCTCCAGCTTACATAGCAGCTCTTCAGAGGGATCCAGAAACGCAATGTCACCATAGTCTAGGAGAGGGAGCAAAAGAGACTGAGCCAGAGTAAGTTTGGTTTGGAGCGGGAGGAAATTTTGTAAGCGCCTAAGAGCATGAAGAGAACCAAACATTTTTTGACCTACCTTTGCGATATGCGGCGACCAGGATAGCGTCTGGTCGAGGGTGATACCTAGATTCCGAACAGTAGAGGAAAATGGGATAGGAGAGCCGTCGAAAATTATGCTAGGTACCACCATCTCTGAGAGCTTGCCTATAAAGTAAGGACTGCCAACAACAATCGCCTGCGATTTCTGTGCATTAATTTTCAGTCCAAATTTATACGCCCAACACCGTATGGACTCCAAATCAGAATTAATTTGATAAACTAACGAGGGCAAATCATCAATACTAGCCGCTGCATAAATCTGTAGGTCATCAGCATAAAGGTGGTATGAAGAAGTAAGTTCCGCAGTGATACCATTTATAAAAATAGTAAATAGAAGAGGAGAAAGCACACCACCTTGAGGCACGCCAGCGGAGAGTTCACGCCAATCAGATAGTTTGTCGTCAACTCTAACACGCTGGCGCCTGCCAAAGAGGTAGCTGCGGAACCATGCTAGTGGAGATTGAGAAACGTTAAGGGTGCGTATAATAGCAAGAAGGATGTCAAAATCCACTGTGTTGAATGCACTGCTGAAATCAAGAAGGACAAGAATGGCTAAATACCTGTCACAAAACTTTAATACCTAATTCGATTTAACCTTTCGCCTGTTTGATAAGGATACATAAAATAGATATTATACTCAAATCAATTCATAATTTGAATTCACAATCCATTGTACTGGATGGACCTTAGCAACCACAGACGAAGGAATCTTATTTATCGAAAGAAGATAATCCTATCATATACATTATTTATTTTTCATTAATGAAAACGGGATATCTACGGAATGCCATCTTTACTGAATAGCTTCCTAAAGGTTGATTATGAAACGATTGGTATTTCTTATTTAGTTTGACAGGTGTGTCACGACCATGCTCGAAAGGGTTTCCAGGAAGTCCAGCATTTTGATACTTTTATTGATTTCCGTTATGTTAAGCTTATTTAGGTCAAAAATAATCAATTTCTCTAAGAAACTAGTATCTTAACTCTTACTGTTATTGAGTTATTTAAAAATTAAGTTTAATGACTAAACAAGTGTACTGCAACCTTTATTACATCCCAATGCTTATACTTATTTTGACATTGTGCTGTTAGTCACCTGAAATTAACTTTTGTGTTATTCGTAAGGTTCTCTCACACTTACCAGTTCATATATTATGTATGAAAACGAAAAAAAAAAATTTTTCGAGTTCGACTAAAAGATTTATACCAAGCAGCTCCAATTAACTTACCAAACTGCCTGTTAAATTTAACGGAATTAAAAAAACACGGTGTATATAAATATAAAAAAATACGTTTAGGTAACGTTAACTTTCTGTACATGGCTGGGAAAACTAACAAATCTTTTTGAGAAATCTCAAGTATCGAGAGCTCGACAACACAAATTTACATAAATATTTCGCTTTAAATCATGCTAAGGTCAATGCGGGTAAAACTGTCTATCAGGAAAGTTCGTCTACCAACTGATTTCCTCCCCTAACTCAATTATATAAGACGCGTATGACGGACTTTCCTTACAAATAAAATATGCCGGACTTACCCACACTGACCTTAACCTTTAGTATGCGTTAGCGTCAAGCAGTACAAAATTTGACTTTGACGGCTATTTCTTAAAGTCAAATAATTGTAATGGAGCAGATCTGCTACTAATACTAAAGGTTAATAATATAAAATCAACTATTTCCACGCCTGAAAGTGAAAATGAAAAGCACAATCTGACCGGCATACAATATCGAGGTCGACTGACAGGCAATACGAAACAGGTTCCGACATTGGGAGACAGGTTGTTTTCTCTTGCCTGTGGCAGTAAAAAAATAGAAGGCTTTAAAGTACCTACGAGTTTTTGTGAACACCTGTGTTTAAACTATTTTAGTTGTGAAGTTTTATTGGTTGTATTTGTGTCATCTGTAGTGTTTATACTTATTTTTATGTATGTCGTTTTCAATCGGATTTGAAAAAGAAGGAGGTTCTCAATTCGACTGTTTTGTTTTTGTATGTTACTCGATATCGAACCTATGCTTACCCCGACTAAAAACTAGCCCATAGCATGACGGGTCGTATTTAGTATGGCTATATGCGTCTGTCTCAAGGATGTTCCTTGGACTTTAAGGGGGTGGATATCTAAAGCAAAATGGAATATATTATCTTCCCAGAACTGATGAAAACGACTTTTGGATATTTCTTATTTGGTGTGTCATGACCATTTTCGAAAGTTAAAGAGTTTCCTGAAAGTCTAACATTTTGATACTTATTTGTGAAGTACCTACCCTGCGTCGAGCTTTCTGATCATTCATAAAAATAGAGAAAATTAACTGGATTTTTTTAAATCTTGACCACAAATGATTTTGTACAAGTTCTGTAATATGAAGAAAAGCCTATAAACAACCAGAAAGGTATAAATAGTTGTCAATTGGTGGCCTCGCCGCGGCCTTACTTTCACGCGCGAGTTTCCTGGCTAGCGGCCTCTGTGTAATATCTGAGGGAATATTACGTCAGTGATACTCTAGATGTGATTAATTCATGTTAAATATTATACATCATCAGCCTATGCTGGACAAAGACCTCTCCTTAGCCTTAACATTAGGAGGTAAATGCCCATTGTCGCTACGCTGGGCAAGCGGATTGGCGATCGGAGTTATAGGTTCACTATGATGACCAATGCTCGGCGGGGGTGAGCTGTTTTCATACTAAATGTCACGTGATACATGTCATTTAGTATGAAAACAGCGCACCGCCGCCGAGCATTGATGATGACGCTGCTGCCCATCATCAATCTTCTATCAAAGAATGGTCAGTGACACTTCAATATGTTAGTCGGCTCTTACGACATCCAGTGGAAGAGTTGGGGTGGTGACAAATGTATTCTTACAGCCGTCACCATACAGCAACGTATATTTATGTTAAAAAATATACCTATATGCCTCAATTTCAAGAATCCTTTAAACAATTCGGTATTTTCCCAGACGTTGAATGGAAAAGACGAAATGAACTTGACATAGTTGAAATATTCGTAAATGTCAAAGGATGATTCATGAACTTGTTCTGCGAGGTGGCAAGCACATCAGGAATGTATAATGTGCGCGAAATATATTTCGTCAACTATTTAAGTAGGTAGACTCACTGCTTGGGCCGATAGTTTAGTGATAGCAAAATATTTGCAGATTTTACTACAGCTGTAGCGTTATAAGTAAATTTTATTTAAATACTTTTGTAATTAAATATGATTTTCAAAACTACAAATTATGTACATAGATTAAATCTAACTAATCTACTTAACCTAACCTATATCTAAGATTGGCCCCTGTGGCATTGTACCGAGAATGCTGGCGGCATTTCCTCGCTGTATCGCAATACTGATGCGTTGTGCAAGGAAGTCGCCAGCTCTTCGGTCTCTAGTTACATCAACCAGACGTTTCGCGATCTCAGCAAACAATTTGCGTGCGCTGGGGCCCCAAGAACCTAAAGTTTCTACGCCAAACGGTACAAAATCGTACTCTTTGCCGAGGCCCTTATATTTATTACGTTTTAAAAATTCGGCATTTTCAGCCGCAGCGGCTGCCTTAAACGTAGTTCGTTGAAGATGGGACGGTGCCAGGGTATCTACGCAAGTAGCATCCCATACCAACATCCGTCCCAAGCTCCAAGGAACCAAAGACACACCATCAGGTCTCTTACCATCATCCCTAATAATACCAGTAGGCTCAAGAAGAGCAGGTACGTTGATCGTGGCAAGAGACCTGCGGATTATGTCGTTAAGCGTCGCATGTCTGGAAATACGGCCTGCGCTTTTTTGACAACTTAGTCCGTGGTGTCCCAGTCGGTCCACGTCTGTGCCACAACAGCATAAGTGAGGGGTACATACCGCGGCCCCGAGTCTCAGGCCGGTTGCGAGCCTAAGAGAGGCCGGATCCAGGAAAGTACCGGTACTAACCGAAGGATGGGCAAGCAGCCAGTAACCAGCTTCCCGGGTTCCGACCGCCAAAAGTCTCGCACGATCCGGACCTGCAGAGCTGTTTAGAAGAGAATTGTATGTTAGATCACAATACACATTGTCCCAGCTCCTTTGCGATTTTAGGTTGTCAGGAAAATTTTTAGAAGGGCAAGCAATTTTGAATGCATTTTTGGCGTCCTCCAAACCCGCAGTCTCAGAGTTAATAGGCAGAGCCCTTAGGATCTTTCCTGTGAGATCAGACGTGCTGTGGACGGATGCCAAAAATGCAGGAGAAGCCACACATGAAATTTTTCGTATCCCTAAACCCCCATACCGTATAGGGAGGGATGCTTAGGACCAGGAACGCTCCGTTAGCTGAATAAATTATTAATTCAAATTATAATTAAATTCATAAGATTATGCATACTCATAGAACCATAGTATACTGTGAGTTAGTCTCACTCTCAGCTACAAAGCTACTTTCAAGTTTATTTTAAATATTTGTAGAAATAAATAAAAAACATGTTTTTAAATAGAAATTTGTCTTTATGTAGTATTGTTCAAGGCTTATTAATCTTATTATGTAGTACTGGTAGGACTCCGAATTTTCCAGATGTATAATCACTTTCTCCAAGATCCCACCATCAGACCCCGACATGGTGCCAATGGACCTATTAAGAAACGGTACCCGTTTGATTAAAAAAAATCATGATTTTCGGAGATATCAAGTAAAAAAAAACAGAATTGAGAACCTTTTCGACGTCGGTTCAAAATAACTAAAACGCATTAAAAAAAAATATAGCGTTTAATTCCGCTCTGTTAAGGATTACCATACACCATTCCATATAAACTCAGCAAGGTCCATGCAAATCCGTTACCCGGAGATAAGTTAACGGATCGAAACGGTAACGCCACGTAACGCCGCGGTATGCAACTAGTTACGTGGGTAATCGCTATGCTAATTTAGATTTAGTCATACATATTTATAGATCTTCCTGGTTACTTTCGGTGGAATGTGGTATTGAGGGACAAATGGACTTCTAATAATTTCCTGAAACTCCAAGGCATTTATTTCGTTTTCTTTATTTTCTTTTAATTAATAAATGGTCAAACGAGAGTAAGAAAGTTCGAGCGAGAGGCCGATATCGGAACTCCCTCTCGCACCTATGGTTTTCCGCCCAGTCGCCTTAGACCAATATCGTGGCCAGAGGCCCTAATGCGAACGCAGAACGAAGTATTGCCTCCTTGTCTTACTTACGTACGAATTCACAAGCGGGAGGGAGAAGGAACACTTCGTTCGTGATTCACGATAGGGTCTCAGGCCATTAGGTTCTTCTACCACGCACAAAGGCCAATCTTAAATATAGGGCCTACCCTATATTTAAGACTTACTTAAATTTACAATGAAACAAATAATATACATTTTGTTGTTCTAACCTAACCTAACCTATTAGGTTAGGTTAGAACAACAAAATGTATATTATTTGTTTCATTGTAAATTTAACAATAAAATGTTGAAGTAAGACATAATACAAAAAAGAAATCGTAATTCATGTAATTGGCTAAATCGAATTGAGCACATCATTATTTCAGCACCAAATGTTAATTAATAATTGCCTACTTCCATAGATCTAAAATCAATAGATGAAGCAAAAAAATTGATTGATTGTGAACAGTCTAAGTGTACCATAATTTGCTGGCGGAAATTGAACATTAACGCATTCGCAATAGAGTAGAATTTAATCGACAATTTCCCTTAACTAATGTTACATAATCGTAGGTAATGTTGATTTTACATAATTAAATTACAATACCTTCAATGCCAACATTAAAAGAGCTATTAAATCAACAGTATTGTGAGTTGCGAAGTTTAAATGGTGTAACACTGAATCAAGTGTTATGAAACGAACAAAAATAAGGAAAATGTATTTACATTCACACGCGGGTTAATGTACTTTTTATTGTTTAATGTATAATGCAAATATTTTTCATCTGTAAGTCAGATAAGGGTAATTGATATTTACTGCAATCTTTTTAATATTTTCTTCACTTACCGTGAGCAGAGTTGGGCAAAAAGTAATATGATTACTCCTTCCGATTACTTTTGTATGTGTAGACATACAAATGTAATTTATAGAAGTAATCATATTACTTTTTGCCCAACTCTGACCGTGAGGATTACACATGAAATAAAACTATGAAAACGGATAAACTCGCGTATAATTCGTCAGTTGTAATATGAATTAATGTAACCACCAAATGACGACTTTTCAGGAGGGCCAAAATTTTTTCCTAGATATCAATATTTTATATACACCGATCGATAGAGCAGGAAATTTGCAGTCGAACGGTATACTTAACTCAATTTCGTCATTTTGGTGGTTACATTAATTCATATTACAATCGACGAATTATTAACTAACTTTAACTTCATTCCGACGTTTCGAACACTTTACAGGGTTCGTGGTCTGCGGATGTCATTTTCTTTTAAGTTTCATACCGTTGCAGTGATAGTTTTTTGTAAGGATTAAGTAAGTAAGGACGCCCGCTTTCCACTGCGAGCGGAGCGGAGTCATTAATGGGTCCGTTTAATTTTCACTGCTGCTGTGACTCGCAGCCGTCAACTGAATACTAGTCCTTAGCGAGCGATGAACGTGAAACTGAGCCATTAATGAGTCCGCGCTGCTCTCAGTGGAAAGCGGGCATAAGTATTCTACAAAAAAGAAGGAGGTTCTCAATTCGGCCTTGTTTTGT
>JALPQI010010908.1:0-54611 GCA_025490895.1 Thaumatotibia leucotreta
ATTTTCGCGGTTTTTTCAGAATGTCCAACTTCATTTTCTATCATTTGTGACAAGCCCCGTTAAAAATGCCCATAATTAAAAACTGTTTCGTTCTTTTTTAAATAAACAAAACAATATTGTCGTTCTTGTTCTGTGATTTTATTTATTGATTGTTTTTTTTTTCATTAATATAATGCAACTGTAAAAAACAAAAATAACAACATAGTGCTTATCGATATAAAATAGAAAGCCCCCAGCTTGTCAATACCTCACTATTATTGTCAAATATCCGCAAAAAAATCTATGACAACCGGCAAAATTAAAAAGTTTGGAACGGACTAAGCTATCCGAACGAACAATGTAAATGTCAAATAGTGGTTTTACAGCAAAGCCGGGCGGTAGACGATCATGAGCACTGTGCGTGGTTAACTTAAAATAGATTTGCCGTATTTTTAACGTGTCGTGACGTCTTATCAGGGCAAACGAATTTGGTAGTTTCGAGTTTAGACATTACAGTTTTTTGTTTGCCCAAATTTCTTATAGTGACAAAAAATACTGTAATGTTTAAAACATTGTTCGACTCTCTGATAACTCAAGCCAGCTGTCAAGAGGTGGGTAAGTTTTTTAATACATTTCGAAGTTATTATTAGTGAAGATTACTATGTTAGTAAATACTGCGGTTAAGTATAGCATGCGTGATAATTTGGTGGTGGTTTTTTGCGCTAATACGGCATCCTTGCCCTTGGAACGTCCGCCCTTGAACTAGTATCTCCGTACACCTGTGCTGTGCGGCATTACGTTAGTTACATCAAAGGACTGGTTGCATTTCACTTCACGATCTAATGATAATAAGCTTATGCAATCTATTGATATCTATGACACGCACATCACTATTAGATAATAAAATTCTACATAACCTTCATGGATATCCTGACCTTAAATATTTAAATTTGGAACAAGAATTACCATACATTAAAAATAAATTAGTTACTCACCAGTCCTGGAGTTTGTTATGAAGGCTAGATTTTTATATATTTTCTATTATATTACTGAACAAATGAAAATCTTAAGTTATGTTTGCATCTCTAGGAGAGCACTAATAAACAGTTTGTGTGAAACTTGTGTATTATTGCTTCTATACACAAGATAACACTACTTATCAGTTACGTCAACTCACCCAATAATTATCAATTCAGTTCAATTTGAGTCTTCACAACAAAATGACTTCACGTCGGGTAACTGATCATCATTTATTTTTTTGCAAAAGCTTAAGTTGAATTACTTTTATAGTGTTTTTTTGATCATAGAGTTCTTTTTTCAAATTCGTTTTTTAAATATTTGTTTAGTGATTGTGCTTAGTGAAACGAAAGTGTATTGGAAAATAGTTTTAAAACCTTACCAAATGAGTTTAAAATGTGTTGTGCTATTGATTTTTAATTAACGGTTACATTGTCATTGATAACTAATCTCAATGTTTACTGAAAGTTTTAGTGTAATGACTTTTTAATTAGTTTGTCATTGCACAAAATTAAACAACGAAACAATTGATTGTTCAACTACTTGTCCAATGAACTGTGTTTTTTGTCCACTTTCAATTGTTCATTCTAATATATTCCTTGTTATTGAAGCTTGTTACATAACCTCAAACTTGATGTGAAAATGCTTCACGCGTATAATGGGTGAGAGATAAGATATGATGCCGTAATTATTACAATTCTTACCATAACATTTGACATTAAGCCATGGAGGAATACAAGCCTGGCTGATAAGGTCTCAATGATTATTACAAACACAGTTTATAAGTCATGTGATAACTTTTATTTAACTTCATGACTTGATAATTATATTCTTATGTAAAATATCTAAATTGCTCGGCAAAATACTGTTTTTCACAGAATCCTATTATTTATCTTTTCCTCTCTCTTATCAACTTTCTCTTTTGCAGTAAAATTTTGGTTGGTTTCAAAACTATTTCAATATTTTTACATTTACAAAGTTTTGAAACCCGAGTCACTTAATATTGGCTACACCAGAAACAATGGAAAATTGGTGGCTAATATTACCTTTAATATCATCAAGGACATCAAAGCAGGTTCATATCCTATTCTCTCTTTCTCAAATTTACTTTCATGAAAAAAATGCATTTTTGAATGCTGTAATAGCCAAATGTAATCTTTTGCACACATTACTATCTGTATATTATCATAACATATAACATGATGTGATTACCTATAACCAGTTTGAAGAAGAATTTTGTGGTGATATCAAAAGATATGATTGAAAGACTATTGATTAAATTCTTCTGTAACCAACTCACTTTAAAGAAATCTGCTGTAAATTATTGAAAAATATTTAAGTCATTCAGTAATTCACCTCATTGTCCCAATACATTCATCTCTGTACGGTCAACTAATTGTAACCTTAAGAACCATATCAAATTGACGCTATAAATCAAATTGTAAGAAATTCCTTACTACTTGTTATTTGGACAAGGTTCTAGAGCGACCTAAAGTTCCAATTGATTGTACATTCAGTCATCCATTAAATCTTTCTTCCCTAGTTATGGCGGTTTTTATGTATCTATATATCTACCAAGCCCTTTATTCTGAACAAAATAGTGCTAGATCTTTCCATTAGGGTTTTTCTTGGACTCTTCTTAAATTTGGACCCAGTGTGAGCTAGTTCTTCTTCCTATCTTGTTAAGCCCTCATGGTCCAATCTGTTACAATTTTACTCCATTTTTTTTTCTTTCAACTTTTGTATGTTTTGATTTATGTAGGAAGTATGTCTATCATCAATATCCTCATCAAGGAGCGGAATTTCCATAGCGAAAATCTAACAGTCAGAGGGTTTGACCAAACTATTTTATCGACTTATCAATGTTAAGGATTAATCCATTATCAACTATTATTCTGTAACATTTGACCTCTTCAATAAGTAACTTTAATTTCGGTATTAAAATAAATCATGACAGCGTCACATTTATGCTATTTATGTCACTTAAGTTTTCATAAGTGATACAGTTTGTGAGCACATGCAATGTCAATATAAAAGTGTTGACGCCTGACATGATTTTGGGTCAATCACTTTTTTTTTGTTGTTATTCTGTCACATCACCCAGGGGACAACAGTGGGATAGTTTGTTAGAAGAAAGTATCATGCACACTCTACTATCATGAATCATGATGAGTGGATGACCCACCTTGGAACAGCCAAATAACTGTCAAAAAATTCAAACTTTTGTCAATTTGAATGCTGCTAAACTGTGATTTTAAGGGTGACCCAGGAGAACGTAACCATGGCAATGAGTGACATAAAAAAAGTGATTGACCCTTTTAATATCGAAATGAAAGTTACTTACAAAAGAGGTCAAATGCTATAGAATAATCTTATAAGTTAGTAATGACTAATGAGCTATTCCGTAACATCGATAAGTCGATAAAATAGTTTAGTCAATCCCTTTGATAGTTAGATTTTCTCTATGAAAATTCCGCTCTTTGATCATCATCCAGTACCCATAGTATGGATGACTTGAAATTTAATTTTGGTTTAGGTGAGCTATATGTCACGTAGTGATTTTATTCTCTTTGTATATGTCTTTGCGATTATGTTGATTATTATTAGTCACACAATGACAATACAAAATTAAAGAGGCAAGAAAAAGTGTGGTCTTAACCGCACAATACCATTACATTTGCAATTCCATTCTCTCGGTAATTTATATACATATACAGACTTACTTCCTTATTTCTAAACTTCTTCTAAACATGGGTTTACACCAAACGAGCGAATGCGCATTCTATCCCCACTCTACATTTTTTTTCCCTTTCAGTCTTATTAAAATGTCTATAAGGGTTTGTCCATTAATCACGTCATAGTGTATAGGGGGAGGGGGGTCAAGAAAAAATCACCAATCATCACCATAGTGGAGGGGCCATCGGACAAATCATGTGTAATTTTTTGTTACTCTGCTGAACAGCATTATAGCTAGTAAAAAACCAGATGTGAAACCCTTGAAAATAAATTACTCGTCATATTGGCTAGGGGGGGGGGGGTTCTTAATATCACCAAATATCACCATGGGGGAGGGAGGGGTCCGAAATAGGTCAAAATAGTATGACGTGATTAATGGACAAGTCCTAAGGCTGAAAGGCACAAACAATAATTAGTGGCTTGATAAGTTAGAAGACGTTTATGATTATGAATAAGGGGGTTACTTTGGAGAGACTACGAAAATCTGTTTGTATACAAGGCGGCTTGTACAGTCAGTCAGTCAGTCACACCTATACATTTTAAAACTTATGTGCAACACACAAGTATCAAAGTCAAACTATTCTTTATTCAAGTAAGCTTATTAATGAGCATTTTCGAATCGTCTGACATTATCAAGATACTACTGGTTCAAACCCTACACCGTTCCTGAGAAGAACCAGTAAGAAACTCAGGTGGACTTATTTTTTCCAAACAGTATAATAATACATCTTATTAAAATAACATGCATTAAAGAAAAATAAATAAAGGATCATAATAATAAACAAAAATATTTATTATTGTACAATTTATTATTTATCAATATTATTTTTATCAAAATCTTTAACACATTTCTGGAGAAGACTATACTCCATAGGGTCTAGGTTATCAAAATTATCACATTATCAACTATTCAAATATCCACTTTGGGCCAGTTTATTGTAGATTACTTTTTCCTTTTAACTTCATCACATGCTCTTTGTAGGTCTACTGTGAACTTCGTAAATCGATAATTTCCATTATCTGTCCCTGTTACTCCAACGGAGGCGTCATGAGTGTGACAAAGAAATTCTCGAAATTTACGATTTTCGATATTTCGCTGCCAGTCATCTGAAGAGCGGAAAAATTACTGGCCATTGTCTTTAATTTGTTTTTTTTTTCCTAAATTAAATAGTAGATTACATGCCAAGGCCGTTTAAGTGGCAAATGTCTCGAATGCCGTGTAACTGTAGGCCGAGGCGAAGCTGAGGCCGACAAACATGTGATCCGAGGCTTTCCCATTAACGGTCGAGGTGTGTAATACTAATTTTCTGCTCAACGGAGGCGGTAGGCGGCAACTTAATTTAGCGCAGCGGCCGACAATGTGCCGTTTGCCGGCCGGAGGGCAGAAAAAGGCTTTTTCCTTGATTGTATTGATTTAATTAGTTTTATAATGTTTCCAGGGGGCTGGTTACCTAAAAAGGGCCGACACAGACCGCCTTCATGAAATATTTCTGAAGTTCGCCACAGTCGAGAAGAATGGAGAACGCTTCATCACCAGTGAAGATTTCGTCAGAAAGTTCCTTGGATTGTTCGACGAAAGTAAGTTGTATTTATTTCATGGTATATACCCGTGTTTTTATTGATTTCCGTTAAATTAAAGGGAAGCTTAGTTAGGTCAATAATAATCAATTTGTCTAAGAAACTAGTACCTTAACTCTTACTGTTATTGAGTTATTAAAAAAATAAGTTTAATGACTGAACAAGTGTATTGCAACCTTTATTACATCCTAATAAACTTATTTTGACATGTGCCGTCAGTCACTGAGATCTTATTCTTAAGGTTATCTCACACTTGCTATTTCAATTATTATGTATGAAAAGGAAAAAAAAATTTTTTAACGAATTAAACAAAAGCCGATATACCTACTAGGCAACTTCTATTAATGTTCCAAATAACCTGTCCTATTTAACGGAAATCAATAAAAACACGGTGTATATGTAGCGAGTGATTAATTAATCTATTGTCTGTAAGTCTCTGCACTTTAACTATAAAGTCAAAGTCAAAAGCAGCGTTTGGTCAGGTCATGAAATCATCAAAAAATCAGTCTCGAATACGATCGAAGGAGTCAAACAATACTTATGGGTCTTTTAAGTTAGATGTTTAAGAATAAAGGGGTAAATTTAAACTTAATATTATTCAATTCCAGATGACTACAACAAGGAATCAGTGGAACTCATCGCCGGAATCGTGGACATGGACAAGAACGGGCTCATATCGTTCCCGGAATTCCAGGCGTTCGAAGGGTTACTCTGCGTGCCCGACGCGCTGTATAAAACGGCGTTCCAACTCTTTGACACGAACGGCAACGGACTTGTCGCTTTTGGTGAGTTTTCTTATTTTTTGAACATATTGAAAATTGGAACATATTTGAAATACATTTTGTATCTATTCAAAAATAAAGATTCTTAAGTTTCCTTTACATAAAGACTTATCCCCATATGTAAAGGTCTCCTAACTTAGCAAGCCGATGGATTGTCCCTTTCGGTCTTATAGACATATTGATAACGCCGAAAGAGACAAATAATACTTATCGGCTTGCTAAATTAGGAAACGTATATAAATAAGGGGGTAGACCTTTATCTAATATATAGCGTCACTTAACGTAGCTCTAGGATGACTTGTGTAAATCTTAAGATATTTTTTATCAGTTTATCTGTACACATACAGCCTAGATACCTTAAATTATTCATATTAATGGAAAATATGCACATAAGTCGACCGTAAAACTCGTTAAATCCAGTATCAAATAAATTAAAATATGACGCCTAGCTTAGGATAAAAAATGTAGTTACATGCCGGGTATACGGCCACATTTCAAAATCGTTTTTTATTAAAGATGTGGCAGGAAAATATGGCCACTTTCAACACGATTCTATTTTGAGATGTGCATATCAAGCACGCGACGATATGTAGGTATTGTATTTAATTTTACGCACATAACCTAACACATCGAGTAGGTACGTGACGCCATGAAATTGCCTGGAACAACTACAGCAATCAAAGTTGTTTAAGACCTGCAAGGCTATGTCGATAACGGAATTCGATACTTACAATAATTTGATTGGAGGCTCACAACCATTGCGGATAAATTTTATAAAAAATCATCCGTTCCGAATACTCAGATAAAAGATATCAAAGGACACTTGAAAACTTTATTGCCGAATGTTTTTTTTTATCATAGTTTAGGTATAAAATAATATTAGTTAGGTATAGTATATGTGATGGTATATCTGCGTATGCCTTAAAGGTTCCAGATTCATTCATATTTTAAAGACAAATCATAAATCATTTATTCAGTATGTCAGGTCACAATTTGCAGTTACAGTTGCACAACATAAAAAAAAATCCGGAAAACAAACGGGTCTTAATCGGGTAAACTTACGTTTAATTATATCCTCGTTGCGGGCATGACGTTAGACGTCGCAGGCATATTTTATGACCCGTTTCTCTTTTAAATATGAGTGATAATCGTGAAAGTTTAAACCAATATATTCCAGATTCATATCTAGGCGATAGTTTTGTGTGGTAATCAGTTTATCACAAATAACTTTTTTGTCATGGTTTCTTTCTATGTATTTATGTATAGGTACATTTATACCATAAAATCGTCTCTTGGTAGCCACAACTCAAACGTATTATATAATCGTTGTCTTTTATTTTGTCATTGCATTATTTTTAGTTTAACTACAAAAGGGTCTTAATCACGAAATCCTGACGATTCGAGATAATATTAAACGTAAATTTTCGTGATTAAGACCCCTTTGTCGTTAAAATACGAGTGATAATCGTGAAAGTTTAAATCAATATATTCCATTATTTTACCCAAAATAAATGATTTGATCTATAATGGAACTTACTGTGTGTAAGATTGTCGATATTTATTTTCAATTTGTTTTGGGGTAAATTTCGTTTCATCTCAGTTTAAATTAGATTCGTTTTATATATTCATGTGTTTATGATAATTTATAATACATTTATACAATTCCTCTTTCAGACGAGTTCGCGGAAGTCATGCAAAAGACGGTCCTGAACAAGAAACTACCATTCAACATGGAAAGCACATTCGTCCGGCTTTACTTCGGAAAGGACAAGAAACGCCTGGTCACATACCCGGAGTTCAGTCAGTTCCTTCATGATTTTCATGAAGAGTATGGAGTGGAAGCCTTCAAGAAGTGTGATAAGGATGGCAGCGGATTCATCAGTGCGGGGGATTTTAAGGATATCATGATGTCGGTTAAAAGCCATTTGCTGACGAAGGATATGAAGAATAAAGTCATTAATGTAAGTATCTAAATCTGTTTACTCTTTCTCTCACTGGAGCCTGCAAGAAGTGTGATAAAGATGGCAGCGGATTCATCAGTGCGGGGGATTTTAAGGATATCATGATGTCGGTTAAAAGCCATTTGCTGACGAAGGATATGAAGAATAAAGTCATTAATGTAAGTATCTAAATCTGTTTACTCTTTCTCTCACTGGAGCCTTCAAGAAGTGTGATAAAGATGGCAGCGGGTTCGTCAGTGCGGGGGATTTTAAGGATATCATGATGTCGGTTAAAAGTTATTTTTTGACGAAGGGTATGAAGAATAAAGTCATTAATGTAAGTATCTAAATATGTTTATTCTTTCTCTCACTGGAACCTTCAAGAAGTGTGATAAGGATGGCAGTGGGTTCATCAGTGTGGGGGATTTTTTAAGGATATCATGATGTCGGTTAAAAGCCATTTGCTGACGAAGGATATGAAGAATAAAGTCATCAATGTAAGTATCCAAATCTGTTTACTCTTTCTCTCATTGGAGCCTTCAAGAAGTGTGATAAGGATGGCAGCGGGTTTATCAGTGCGGGGGATTTTAAGGATATCATGATGTCGGTTAAAAGCCATTTGCTGACGAAGGATATGAAGAATAAAGTCATTAATGTAGTCATATTTTACTCTATATTGTTTTTTTTTAAATATTAATTTATCAGTTAAGTTATAGTATTTCCCCTTTTTTTTGTAACTTTAACTCTGCATTTATCGCACCGCCTACATATTTTCTGCTTTGCCCGAAGGTTGACTGGTAGAGAATGCCTTGTAGCATTAAGTCCGCCTTTTGTACAATTGTATTTTTCTTTTTGTGCAATAAAGATTAAATAAATAAATAAATAAATGTAAGTATCTAAATCTGTTTACTCTTTCTCTCACTGGAGCCCTCAAGAAGTGTGATAAGGATGGCAAATGAAATATCTACATTTAATTTGGTTTGATATACATACTGAACGAAATATATGGTGATACATAATACTTGATGCTGACTGAACATAGATATAGATTTAAATGCGAAAGGCTTTGCTAAATACAATCGTATCTACACAGGCGCAGATCCAGGACTTCATTGAGGGGGGGGCACTGCCCTATGATATGATAGTATTTTTTATACTTAAAACAACACCTAGGCATACATAAGTCCAGTGTGAGGGGGGGGGGGCAAGTGCCCCCATTGCCCCTCCCCCCTAGATCCGCGCCTGTATCTACAAAAAGAAAACCTTCAAATATTAGGAACAGTCGCCATCAGATAATACGGTGGTCACTATCTGAATATCTGAACAGTTATTTATTTATTAAAACAAAAGTTAGTACACGTCATTACGGTATACCACCAAAGCGTCATGAAACTACAATTAAAATTAAACAATTGAAAAAACAAGACACGTATACACATTTATAAGTAAAAAAAATATACAGGGTGGGATGTCATGGGAAAGTCTGAAACTATAAGACATACGAAGATCTTAGGAACCGTGTCATCGATTTTAATAATAAGGAAAACTGCGTTGATAAATATGAAACAAAAAATCTTTTTTTCTTAAGATTTACGCAATAATCACCTAGTAAAATAAATTTAAGTACGTGAAAACAATGAATTCCATTCATTTTAGACGTCGTGTTTCTTAGAGACATTTACTGCTTAAGACCTACACAAACGATATCTGAATAGAAATAGTGTTAAGTTTTTTTTTAAACAACCGGGTTCGATTCCCTAGCCGGGTACAGTTTTTTTTTTCAAATGTATGAATGCAGTTTTTCTTTCTATCAAAATCGGCGACATGCTTCCTATTTTTTTTTTATTTGAAATAGGCTTACTCATGGCCACAGACTAGCCAAGGGCAGAGAAGAACAAATTTTCGTATGTCTTATAGTTTCAGACTTTCCCATACCGTGACCGACCATGACCGATTTGAATGGGCCACCCTGTATACCTAACGTTAATTAGTGTTAGATTTAGGCGATACACCTACAATAAAAGCCTGCTCAAATATTTGCTAGCACCCTGGTCGCTCCGATATACAACTGTAATGAAAAATCCGAAAATAACGAATCATACTTCTATTACAGGCAACCGGGTTCCCTCAAGGCTCAAGAAAGATCAGTTTCCCTTACTACATGGCTTTCAATTCCCTTCTCAACAACATGGAACTTATCAAGCGAGTTTACCTGAACGCTACCAATGGACACCGCACGCAAGAGGTAAGAATTCGGTTTTTTAAGTATAGTAGTACATTACGACACAAGTGCGAAACACGTGAAATTCGAAACGAGTGGCGATGTTTTAAAACACGACCAAAGAGAGTGTTTTAAATCGAAACGAGTTACGAATTTCATTTTCGCACGTGTCTCGTACGACGTTTTTTAGTACAAAGGGCCCTCCTAAGTTTTGGACCTGGGTCGCATTTTATAAAGTTACAATTTAGAATTTTTCTGTTTGCTTCTATTTCTAGCCAATATGTGCGTGCGTTAGAGAGGCAAACAGCGAAATTGTAAAATGTAACTTTATAAAACGCGACCCTGTTTTAAAATGAGCCACTTCTCGCGCTAGAGCCTAAAAAGGCACCATTTGTACTAAAAAGATAATTTTTAGTACAGATGGTTTAAAACATTACCACTCGTTTCGAATTACATGTTTTTCGCACTCGTAATGTACTATTTTACAGTGTGCGGAAAGCAAAGTTTCAGTACAGATGGTGTTTTTTACGCGCTAGTGCGAGAAGTGGTTCATTTATTGTCATCCTAAAAAGAGACTTCCACTTGTATTACAAGTGGTAGTCTCTTTTTAACACCATTAATTATTATTAGATAAGGACTTTTGCTTGTATTACAAGTTACAAGCTTTTGAGAAATAGACCCCAGCAGTGGACAATCATAGGCTGATGATGTATTACGAGTGGGTCTGTAATAAGAAGTATTTCTGTTTTACAGGTGACCAAGGAAGAATTCCTTCACTCAGCACAAATGATGAGCCAGATAACTCCGCTAGAAGTCGATATTTTGTTCTTCTTGTGTGACACCATCAACCACACTAATGGGTAAGTTATTCTAAAGCGTTTAGCGTTTTTTTTATTCACTAATCTGTATAATTTATCTGTCCTGTTATCTAAGCGTATGAACGCATTTGGCCGTGGGGTGACGGCAATATGAATACATTTGTCACCACCCCAACTCCTCCTGCGACGACTAAGGGAATGTGAAGAGTCGACTAAGGGATTGAAGTGTCACTGACCATTATTTGATAAAAGATTGATGATGGGCAGCAGCGTCATCATAGTGGACACATTACTGCGATCGCCAATCCGCTTGCGCTGCGTGGCGATTATGGGTATTTTCCTCCTAATGCGTTTATACGCATAGTTAATAGGAGAAGGCTACGTCCAGTATTGAACTATCAAAGGCTGATGATGATGATGGACGCATTAGGAGGCAAATGCCCATAATCGCCACGCTGGGCACGCGGGTTGGCGATCGCAGTAATAAGTCCACTCCACTATGATGATGCTGCTACCCATCATCAATCTTCAATAAATACATGGTCAGTGACACTTCAAATCGACTCTTACGACACCCACGTGAAGAGTTGGGATGATGACAAATGTACCTATTCTTACTGCCGTAACCACACGGCCAATGATAGGTACAATATTAAAGTTCATAACTAACTAAACTATTTTTTCCAGACGAATCGTCTACAACGACCTAAACACGATAACCCCCGAGCAATACTTCAAGCAAGTGACCCGTCGAGTCGCCGAAATCAAAGCCGTATCCGTAAGTCTCTCTCTTACACACAGATACCCATCTGTCTGTCCTGTTCTCGCGGCACTCGGCAGAAAATGTATGTTTAGTGGATTTATTATGTGTAGAGTGGGAATCATCCTTATTTATCTAGAAGAGGGTTTCTATTAGGTCGGAGAGAAGAAAAAACGCTTTTTGTATTATGTAACGTCACGCAATGTCGCTTCGATTGCTCACATTATCTAAGAATGGCAGATACATAGGTTAAAATGTTCTTTTCGTAATTATAAAATGAAAAAAAAACCTATTGGCAATTTTTTCATAGAGCCCATAAAGGGGTCATTGTCAGATTTAGGTTATCGTCTTTTCGGTGGACATACTTAAAGTTAAGGAATTCCTGTACTAATTTTGGGATAAAACAATGTACGGTACAACTAGGTTCCCCGATCTATCGCCCTATGCAATCAAATCGTAACATAGATTTATAAAAGCTGTTAACTTTTGACCACCGAGTGGACAATTTTTTTTTTCGGACTGACAATGACCAAACTGAATCTGACACAGAGATAAATCCTCTGTATGTGGCTGTGCAATTTAAAGCAAAATAAATAATTTAAAAAATGCTGATAATTTGATACAAATAAAAAGAACCAACCTGAAAAAAACTGATAAATATCAAATATGGACTTTTTAAAAGTTGATTAATAAAAAGTAGCAGAAAATCGGGTAAAGTTTCTTTATACAAGTTGAAGTTTAAGAATGTAACTATATGGACATTTTAAATACTAATAGAAAATCCGAATTGTCTCCGGCCTAATATTTAACCCTCAAACGTTAGGGGCATTTAATTGAGTCAATATCAAGTACAAGTTTCCAATTCAATCCACAAGATGGCATCACACGGTCCCTATAAAATAAAACATAGGTCCTAAAGTTGGAAACATCACTAACGATCGCTGTGTTTCTTTCGCGTACAAAGGAGGAGGTAACTATGATGAGACCTAGATATATAGACCTTGTGGGCAGCATTTTGGTAAGTTCAGGTCATTGAAGTTATTTATGGTCATATTATACATATATAGCGTCCGGAGCGTTCAAAAATATCTGAACACCGCCATATTGCCGTAACGATAGAGACGTGTTCAGATATTTTTGAGTGCTCCGGACGCTAGTATACAGGGTGGCCCATTCAAATCGGTCAGTATAGGAAAATTTATAACTATAAGACTTACGAAGATCTGTTCTTAGGAACCATGTTATCGATTTTAATAGTAAGGAAAACTGCCTTGATAAATATGAAAAAATAAAAAAAATATGTTTAGATTATTATTTATTTAACCTTTATTGCACAAGAAAAACAGGATTATTGTACAAAAGGCGAACTTAATGCTAAAAAGCATTATCTACCAGTCAACCTTCGGGCAAAGCAGATAAGCTGTGGACGATGCAACAAAAGCTTGTGAGCGTCAGGATGACTGACCAAAATAGCGGATCAGTGTTAGAGTACCATCATAATTTACTACCTATTTGCTACTATTTACTACCTATGTTCACATATTTGCTACCTAAGTATAAAAAAATAAATCAATTTAATTAAGTGGGCAGTCATTCTGACGTCAGGATGACTGCCCATATTTAGTATTTCGTGGTTAGACCCTATATTTTGCAACTTTCTATGTACTATGATTTACTACCTATTTGCTACCTAAGCATATATTTTTTCCAGATTTTTTAGGCAAAAAATGACGATTTTATAAGCATTTCAAATTCTGAGCAAAAAAAAAATGTACCATCATAATTTACTACCTATTTGCTACTATTTACTACCTATTTGCTACTATTTACTACCTATGTTCACATATTTGCTACCTAAGTTTGAAAAAAGAAATCAATTTAATTAAGTGGGCAGTCATTCTGACGTCAGGATGACTGCCCACTTAATTAAATTTATTTCTTTTTTAAAACTTAGGTAGCAAATATATTCTTAGGTAGCAAATAGGTAGTAAATAATAGAACTTAGAAAGTTGCAAAATATAGGGTCTAACCACGAAATACCTACTAAATATGGGCAGTCATCCTGACGTCAGAATGACTGCCCACTTAATTAAATTTATTTCTTTTTTAAAACTTAGGTAGCAAATATGTGAACATAGGTAGTAAATAGTAGCAAATAGGTAGTAAATTATGATGGTACTCTAACAATTTTTTTTTTGTTCAAAATTTGAAATGCCTATAAAATCGTCATTTTTTGCCTAAAAAATCTGGAAAAAATATATGCTTAGGTAGCAAATAGGTAGTAAATCATAGTACATAGAAAGTTGCAAAATATAGGGTCTAACCACGAAATACTAAATATGGGCAGTCATCCTGACGTCAGAATGACTGCCCACTTAATTAAATTTATTTCTTTTTTAAAACTTAGATAGCAAATATGTGAACATAGGTAGTAAATAGTAGCAAATAGGTAGTAAATTATGATGGTACTCTAACAATTTTTTTTTTGTTCAAAATTTGAAATGCCTATAATATCGTCATTTTTTGCCTAAAAAATCTGGAAAAAATATATGCTTAGGTAGCAAATAGGTAGTAAATCATAGTACATAGAAAGTTGCAAAATATAGGGTCTAACCACGAAATACTAAATATGGGCAGTCATCCTGACGTCAGAATGACTGCCCACTTAATCAAATTTATTTCTTTTTTAAAACTTAGGTAGCAAATATGTGAACATAGGTAGTAAATAGGTAGTAAATTATGATGGTACTCTAACACTGATCCGCTATTTTGGTCAGTCATCCTGACGCTCACCAAAAGCTTATATTACTTATGTGTGAGTAATATGACATCAAATATTTTAGATTACAGTATACGTACATAATAATAATATAATAAACATACATATATACTAGGGCTCGTGATCGTGACCGTGTTTCGTGTAACCGTAGCCGGATCCCCGTTGCCGTGTTACACGGCAACGGTTTTAAGGCCCGTTTCCTGCGTGTTACACGGCTACGTATCAATAAAGTTACGTATACACGTGTACACGGGGATACGTATCTTAATTACACGCAGATCCGTTCCGCCCGCGTTGTTGAGTGACGATTCGATGCGTTGTCTTTAAGGACTAAGGAAAACTGATGAGAATGTTCCGTGATATTTGTGAATCTAATTTAGTAGTTACCTAATTGCCTTTCTAACGTAAAGTGCGATAACTTAGCTGTACTTAATTTCAGTATGATAACGTGTATACGTACTGAGATTAAATTTTACATACATTTTAAGGTAAGGAGGGCAGAATTATAAAATATAGATATTTTCTGAGTTCAATATTAATAAAAACTGACACATTGTTATATTATTAATTACCTAATTTAATAATTAGATGTGAACGGAAGTTAAAAAATACATAACACAGTGCGGAGTAAATATTTTTTCTTAGTTCTAAATATCATAATTTAAGTTTTTCTTTCGTGCAATAAAGTTAATATAAATAAATACATAAATCAATATTGAGGGTACCAGACAACGATTAATCTATACTAGGAAACCCATAACTCAGGAACAAAATAAATGCGTCATAAATATATAAATTTACAGCGTTATTTCCTACAAAATAAGGAACTTTTAAAATATAAAAGGATATTAAAAAGCAATATAATTAAAAAATATAATATACTAACTCATTGGATGTCGTGACGATGACGGGAGATTTTAGGTGCACCGCTTTCAAATTCTTTCCTATCGATCCTGTTGTACCACCACGACACGAAAACTCATTGTTCGTACGATCATTGCACAAAGTGCATAAAGCCGTGTCACCGACCCTGGTGCCATAACTCCATACCCAACTGATCTTCATTATTAATACACTTTAAAAACGCTATCTTCTCACCAACAGTAACAATACAAAAACGTAACAAAATAATAAAAAACCGGCCATGTGCGAGTCGGACTCGCGCGCGAAGGGTTCCGTACCATTATCAATTTATTATTAAAAAATACAGTAAAATCAACCTACCTCAAAAACTATAGGAGATAATTTAATCAAACCAAAAATCGTTGATAGAGTTTATTAATGTGCATAACATATATTTTTTTTAGAATTTTATATCGCGTAGTTTAAAAAATAGAGGGGGGGACACATTTTTCAGACTTTGAGAGCTGATATCTCGAAAACGATTTGCTTAAATAAAAATGAGATGTATAAACCTTCATATTACTTTCAAAGACCTTTCTATTAATACCCCACACGCTTATATACAGCTAAAAAAAAAAATTCTTTCCCTCAGTTACATGTATGGAGGGCCCCCACCCCAATGGTTTTTTTTACAATTTAGTACCTATCATAATCCTGTAGCGGTTCATACAACACATATTCTTACCAAATTTCGTTACTGTAGCATTTATAGTTTCCAAGTAAATTGGCTGTGACAGACGGACAGACGGACATGACGAATCTATAAGGGTTCCGTTTTTGCCATTTTGGCTACGGAACCCTAAAAACAATTATGTAATTTAAATTCGACTAAACTCTCGCTAAGTCTGTCCGGCCTGCAATCTTATTAGTGACTAAACACGTATAAAACCAAAACCCGAAATTGCCCTTTTCAAATTTACTAAAACATCCCCGCTTATCTATATCAAAACAAAGATGCGGCTATTTCATTTAACTTCACAAACAAAAGGTGTACCAGGTAAAGCCCAAGTTAACATATTTATCAGTAAAATTACCACGTGTGGTCAATTACATCGCAGACAAACTATTGTTAGCTACTTTGCGTGTGCAAATTCTTAGTATAGGTCTTATCTACAAAAGGGCCGCCCTGGCAGGTAATAAACTTAAATGAACGACTGTATTATCTTTTATGTATAGCGATTTGGTCAAATTATTTTAACATTATTTTTTCATTTTTCTTTTTCAAATTCTAAACCATAAATAACACCGTCGCTTGTTATATAGAACACAGTACCTACCTAACACGTTATTCTATAAGATAAATCGATACGAAAAATGCTAGTCTAATCAATAAAATCCCGTTCGTCCCGATTCAGAGTATAATACTCAATACGTACTTTAAAAACAAGTTGTTCAATAATAGGCCTTATTTGTTTGCATTGTAATCGGTCCGGCCGGATCCATGCCACGAGCAGTCGTTGCCAGAACGAAGCCAAGATTCGTAGATACGTATACAAACAAAGATTCGGGTACGTATCTCGGCGTGACTGTGAAATTCGTGATCTTAGCACCGCCGGGGTTAAGAACACGGAGCTACGGTTCGGCGAATAGTACGTATATCGGGAGCCCTAATATATACTTCGTAATATAGGTACATATACCTACCTACTTATAATACATAGAGATTTACACAATAAACACCAAGGAAATTAAATTTAAGTACGTGAAAACAATGAATTCTATTCATTTTAGACATCATGTTTCTTATAGACATTTACTGCTTAAAACGTACACAAACGATATCTGAATAGAAATAGTGTAAGTTTATTTTTTCAAAACAACCGGGTTTGATTCCCTAGCTGGGTACAATTTTTTTTCAAATAAATTAATGCAGTTTTTCTTTTTATCAAAATCGGTGACATGGTTCCTAAGAACAAATCTTCGTATGTCTTATAGTTTCAGACTTTCCCATACTGACCGATTTGAATGGGCCATCCTGTATATCAAATGACGATTGTACCATTACTCACACTGTTAGCTATACATTGGTAGACTTTATGCCTATTGTAATAAGGTCCACAGATGTACAGTTAAGAGTGTCGCTGTTTGTACTTTCAGTTTTATAGAACTTGATCTAATAGCAGATTAAAAAATAGTTTTGTTTAACTAATTTAAACTATTTTCTATCTCGGATATATTATAGCACACTTTAACCTTTTGGATGCCATTTACTAATATATCAGCAGGTTTAATGTCAAAGACGGATATATAAGTCAAGATAATATAGTATAGCCCTACACTCACATGCGTAAAGTTTAAATTCAGCTTTGACATAATATTTTCTTCGGTTACCGCAATGATTACTCATGAAATAAAACTATTGAGACAGATTATTTAAGTGTACGTTAAAATTAATTAATATACGCGATTCAATCCGTTTAAATAGTTTTATTTCAGTTTTGACACTGATGTGGTGTCGAAAAGGTTACTATGGTTGCAAGCGATTACGAGCTACTTACTGTACCTAATAACGAAGTTGTTTTACATTATTCTATTCTATGCAATGTAGAATTCAAATTTCAAACATTTCTATCTATAATTTTTGGTAAAATTGTAAGAGTTTGAAAGAATCGCTTACATCTGAAGGTGAGAGATTTCCTTGACGCTGTGCGTATAGTGAGGTTTTTAATGGGATATTTGAAGTGATTTCAAATTTTAAACGAGAATACAAGTGTGAAATTTTAGTCAGAACTATTTCTTGTTTCCAATCACAATTTTTCAGCACACCCTGAATAACTTTTCGATGCATGCTGTAGTTTAAAGTTTAAAGCAAAACCTCACTTTTCCTTATTTTCTTCTTATTATAATAATTATAAGATACATGAAATGAAGCTAGTTTAAGAGTTTTGGTAAGCTTTGTGATTATACATTTTCAGACACATATGCAAGTATTCATGACAGTATTTTACATCCACTTAAATAATACATGTGTTGCTTTTTTTTTCAATATATATATAATTATCACATATTTTGCAACGGTACGTTATGTCAATGTACATATTTTGCTTGACTCAGACCACAAATCATACAATTAACACATGTACTGCCACCGACGCATATGTGCGTTCATCCTCATACAAGTTTGTTCCTACGTTAAAAATGACCTATATGAGTTATAATTGAAACTGATTTAATTCAATCAGTTAATTCAATATAATATTTCAATTATAATCCTGAAATCTGTTTAGAAAATAAAGGCTTATAAATATTAGATGTCATATTAAAAAAACAACTTTGCTTTCACCATTTATGACAAGTACTTCTAGACCACCTAGCCTGCCTGGCAGTTATCAAAATTTTAAAAGTTTTGCATATTTCAATTTTTAGCTTATTTCCACCTTCAAATATCGACAAAATTGAAAGCACAACATTACAGCCTATTTCATCTTTGCTTCTCTTAACTAGTAAACAAGTTTCGGACCTCCAAATGTGTATTTGTAAAATAGTATTAATTTTCTCTAAAATTACCAGATTGAATGAGATTATTCAAGGGGCAATATTGAAGTCACCTTCTTATTATTGAATGATAAACTTTATTAGCAGCTGTTTCCCGCAGGAAGAGTACATTTCAAAGTGTGTAGAAAATTGTTTACCAGATACGACAAGTAAAGATAAATAGGCTTTATACAATACCTTTTATTTCATTTTAAATACTATACATAATACCAGATAATTGAGAGGTGTATGTAATATGTATGTCTGATTGTTACAGAGCCCTGCCGACAGAAGTTTCTTCATACAAGTATTGGAACAAACGTACAGATTCACACTCGGTTCTATCGCTGGTGGTAAGTCAATTGACTAAATTGTAACTCTTCTCGAATTAAGCTTGCAATTATTTCTGAGCATTTTTAGCAGAACAAATCAATTTTTTGTTCATGAGGACGGAATTTGCTTTTATCTTTTAACCTTTAACGACCGATATATTGGCAGCGCAGGTTCACCGCTAAGGACCGATGTACAGGGTTTTTCGCCAGTACAAAAAATCAACATACGTAATAGTAGTCCAAGTTACAGAATACTAGCATTTTTTGTTACTACCCCTTTAGAACAAAAAAACTAAAATACCGATGTTTGAACTTATCCGCAAACCTAATAAGAAAATTGGACGCATTACGCAATATCAATGTACATAACTAGCAAAACACACGAACTGGCAACTGTTTGTTTACAACGTCTTCGCACGTGGCATGGCGGCTTAGAAAAGCGGCGGTGATAATCAACTTATGATTATGACTTGGCAAAAAAATCTTACTTGATCCCAAATCTTCCTTCATACTAGCACTAAGGACAGAAACTTTCTTCATTGAGGCGTAAGTGTTTAACACTTGAAATCAACTTTATGCACAATGATTGGAATAAGAAAAACATACCTAATTAATGGTCGTCCAGTGGTAGTCCATTTCTCATACTAATTAATTAATTCACATACTTAAGCAAGTGTTCAAAATGTTGGCCGTGGTTATCTAAACACTCTCTTGCCCGTTTTTGAATGTTTCCTTCGATATTTCCCAACACAAGTCTGAAGTAGATTTTTTAAGTCTTTTAAATTTTGGGCCTACCCTCACCCCACAAAAACAGTCACACGGGGTCAAATCTGTTGACCTGGCTGGCCATGGCTATAACACTGGCATTTTCCAAGCGGGGCACACTTTCTTCAGCGTATAGCCGCTGGGCTGCCACTGTATTTTCCCCAATGAGAAAATAACTACGAACCATTTCGTATGAGCAATTTCCGACTGAAGGTAGTACGATGCGGCGCGCGCGCACACACCTACGTCAACCGTGAGACTGACCGTGACCTAGTCACCGAGATTGAGGTAACTGCTATGTTGCCAACTCGTGCGCAGGTCGCTCACCCCTTTCCGCCGCCCTCTGCGTCCTGCACCCCGTTGACGTCTTATCATTAGTAAGCCCATTATTTTGCATTTGCATGAAGGATAAAATAATAATAAATGAAAAAAAAATGTTAATTTTATTTGATAAATGTAATCTATTATCGACCAAATATGTGGGAAAATTTATTGTACCGGTGAAAAAGTAACCCTGTATAAGTCCTGGTCCACAGAGCAATATAAACCTACACGCACGTGCGTAGTACTCAAATTCAGATTTCACATTTTTTTCACGTGGCGTCTGAGTGACAGCTTTTTTATTTGACGTGGCGGCAAAAAGGTTAACTCATTTGGAGTGAACCGTCGTAGTCAATGTATAATAATTGGGGATTTGATTGCTTTAATTAGGTTCTATTACAATGATTATACAAAAATCTACACTGACATTTATAATGGACGGAAGGAAGACTATTTTATTTGCTTCATTTTCATATCCCAAGTTCTCGACATCTTTATATTCCGTCTAACATAACTGTGGACATTTTCACACTTTGTCAGAACTTCATTTTAAAATATTTAATGATGTAAAGTTTGTGGTTCCAAATTAATTTTGTGCACTTAACATTTAATTAACATTAGTTCATTGTTATTACTTATTAGCTCAAAGCTAGCTCAAAATATTCGTGCTAATTACTCGGAAAAATATATTGTCGTTAAAAATGTATTAAAAAAATATTAGTCGTCGATTTCTAAGAACGAACATTTGATAGTTTTGAAATGAGCTTTATAATATATGACGTTAATTCTACCGGAAAAATTGTGACTTTTACGCTCATATTAATAAAGGTATTGTCAAAAGTTCGTTTTTAGATCTAAACGACTTTAACTATAATTTAGAATTGATGCAATATAGCCCACCTAACGAAGACCAAAAGTTGCCTATCGGGGGAAATAACTCGTGTATAAGCGAATTTTGGCATAGTTGTAGGGAGTGGTGTTTTAAACCACGTACTAAAAGTACTGGTGGTTAGGGGTGGAGCTAACGGGGGGAGGGGGGTGTAAATGTCCTTATTTTTAATTTTTCGGTAATAACTCGTAAACCGTGGCTTATAGCAAAAAACGGTCTAGTACATAAGTAATCTACATAAAATTCTCTACAAAAAAAGTATATGCATGTTTCCTCTGGGATCAATATGTCATGAGATAAGAAAGCACGAAGATGGACACAATAGAAATAAACATATTTGTTTAAGTAGGTATGGCACATACAGAATGCTCGCGAGCATTCCAAAAGATTTGAATGCTCAATTCCTGACCATATTTAGAGTCTTTAATGTTATACAAAATTTCCTGGATTCGGCTTGGTTTCAGAGATAATCAACCTTTTTTTCGAAATAAGTTTTTCGACGTAACTCATCATAAAACTTCTTTTTGATTACAATGCTACCACAATGTGTTTTAATATTACCACACCTTTTGCCTGGCAATCAAAAAATGGGAATAAAATTGACGAAATAACCAGTCTTTAAAAAAATTTTTAAATAAATAATTTTAACAAATTGTTGTTACGATAAAAAGTACTGGAAATGTTAAAAAGTACGCAAAAAGTCTAAAAAAAAAAGAAAAAAAAATTTTTTTTGGTGTAATTTGACATTAGGTCTCATAATAATTTTTGTTTGTTTTGATGTCTAGAATGCATAGTAAAAATCTTTTGACGATGATTATGAAAATATTTTAGGTTTAGAAGAAAATTAGGAATTTTATTTTTACAAATTAGCATACAGGGCGCGCCAGGGCGCGAGCATTCCAAAAGATTTTAAGTATGCATTCCAGATATCAAAATAAACAAACATTATTATGAGACCTAATGTCAAATACCACCAAAAAAAAAATTTTTTTTTCTCTTTTATTTTAGACTTTTTGAATACTTTTTGACATTTCCAGTACTTTTTATCATAACCACAATTTGTAAAAATTATTTATTTTAATATTTTTTTTAGGGACTGGTTATTTCGTCAAGTTTATTCCCATTTTTTGATTGCCAGGCAAAAGGTGTGGTAATATTAAAACAAATTGTGGTAGCATTGTAATCAAAAAGAAGTTTTATGACGAGTAACATCGAAAAACTTATTTCGAAAAAAAGGTTGATTATCTCTGAAACCAAGCCGAATCCAGGAAATTTTGTATAACATTAAAGACTCCAAATATGGTCAGGAATTGAGCATTCAAATCTTTTGGAATGCTCGCGAGCATTCTGTATGTGCCATACCTACTTAAACAAATATGTTTATTTCTATTGTGTCCATCTTCGTGCTTTCTTATCTCATGACATATTGATCCCAGAGGAAACATGCATATACTTTTTTTGTAGAGAATTTTATGTAGATTACTTATGTACTGGACCGTTTTTTGCTATAAGCCACGGTTTACGAGTTATTTACGAAAAATTAAAGATAAGGACCTTTACACCCCCCTCCCCCCGTTAGCTCCACCCCTAACCACCAGTACTTTTAGTATGTGGTTTAAAACACCATTCCCTACCACTATGCCAAAATTCGCGTATACACGAGTTTTTTCTTCTGAGTTTCCTTCGTTTGGTGTACTTAATAATCGTCTGGCAAGCTCCCGCTGCGGCTATTTGGATTTTAATTAACTGACAAAAACTTGAACTTTCAGCAACTTCAATGAAATGAATTGCCAGTTGAAGGGTTATGTATAAGTATGGAATGGTAATGGCAACACATCCTCATAATAATAAGCTATGACACATACTTTAACTGACTCTTAACCCTTTCTCTGCAGCGGTGGGTGCCTCAGCAGTTTACCCCATCGATCTAGTAAAGACCAGAATGCAGAACCAGCGCACAGGCTCCTTCATCGGCGAAGTCGCTTACCGGAACTCCTTCGATTGCTTCAAGAAGGTCATTCGGCACGAGGGCGTTTTTGGCCTTTATAGAGGACTTGTGCCGCAACTTATTGGTGTGGCTCCTGAGAAGGCTATTAAATTGACGGTGAGTAATGCATTAGATGTTTTTACAAATAGGCCGATATTACAAGATAAACTGGGTTAATTCTGGTTTGAATACAGTAGTTACAAGGGAACTAAGCTACAGTTTTGTGAGTCTTTCAAACCGTTTGTCACAAAACTACTTCATAAAATGTGTATGAATAACCAAATTATATGTTGTATATCTCAAAATATTGTAATAATTTGACTAAGACTCCCTTTATCATAACGAAAAAGCGTCAGTTTTATTGTTGTCTATATGGTTGCTTTTATTTTTAGGTAAACGACTTAGTACGTGATAAATTAATGGACAAGAACGGAAATCTTAGCATTTACGCTGAAATCCTTGCTGGTGCTTGTGTAAGTACTTATTTGTCAATTTTATTCATGTATTTCTTATAAAAGTCCCTTTTTTTGCACCGTGTAAAATGTAAAGTTTTTGAACAATAACTCGAACACAAAACAAATAAGCGTATTTTTCCTATTTACAGTCGACGCCCGCTATTAAGTAATGCATACCTATGTATATCTCATAATTTATTTTTAAAAATGGCTATATTATCATTTAGAAGATGTTTTGGCTTTGAAGCTTATCACTATCTTCGTCTCAACCCTACACTACCACTTTTGGATTATATTACATAATAAAATAAAAGTTGAAAATTGGTAGACCATATTTCCCAACTAGCAAAGAAGTCATATAAATCAAGAGTTATACGACCTTTAGCCATATAAGAGTTTTATAGTCGTTTTTAGTTAACCTGTTAGTCAAATAAACGTTATAAATCTGATAGTTTAGTCGTCGTACCAAATAGTCTAATTACTATGGCAAATAAACGTTTTTGCGACTTAATTATACAACAATCATGTAGAGGTTTTAAAGAAAACGTTTACTTAATGATGTTCAAAGTCGTATAAACAATTTCGTCTTATAAAGGGTTTTGAAAAAACAGAACCGTCGTAATAAGGTCATTTTTACAACGTCTACATAATTTTATTGTTGTATAAGTGATATCATAAAACCTTATCTCGACAGTTATATAACGGTATTGAGGGTAACTTCAATACGACAAAAAGATATCAGCGGGACTGTTATCTACCTTTTATTCAACAGTTGGTTATATTAACGTCAAACAAAAACTTTGAAAAACCTTTAGTTGTTCCCGAACCCGTTATATTCCTTTTATTGAACTATATGTTTTTAAATTGATTTTAAGTTACGGTTATAAAACATCATGCAATTTTAAGTCGATTTGAAATTAATATTATAAAACATCAGTCGCCATTTCGTGAGCATCACAGTACTATTTCAAAGAAAAAAACCATGAACGTTACATCATGGAAACGGTACAAACGAAGTGGCGGACTAGTAATGGCGGCTTAGTAATGGCGGACAATTTGTAGTCGTTATAAAAACCTTTACTTAAGATAAAGTTATATTGTAGTCGTATAAGTATAAATCCATGACTTGTTCCAAAATGGCTAACCTTAACTGTAATAAAATATGAAGAAATACTGTTATAAATTATAATTATTTCGAATATATTAAGAGCGCGACAGCAAAAAACTGTATATCATCATAAACTTTAACAGTAAAGTGACCTTCCCATACGAATTCAGCTCAAGCCAAATGTGCAAACGCTCAATATATAGAACAATAATTTCTATTACAAAACTTATAAAATTACCTTGTATTATTTTTCCATACACTTTTTGTCACACACACCAAGTTTTGCGCGTATCTATTTAAAATAAATGTCAGGAGCAGTCCGATAAGCAATGAGTAAGGATTACACTAAACCTTCTATAAAACAAAATGGTCAGTTATAAAACATTTATTTGATATTTAGGTCGCGTAAAGGTTTTTGTTGTACTCTTTATACAACGTTTTGGTCATTCCTTAATCGTTACAATACCTTTAATAAACGATTTAAGTCGCCATGCAAACCTTTATTTAACCTTTATCTCACCAATAAGTCTTATAATTTGCGCCACTTTCGCCTTTTATAACCGTTTACCTTACGTTTATATGACCAACCAAATAGGACTACAAGTTATATGCAAAACGTTGTCTCAACTTTTATATGACTATATTTTGCTAGTTGGGTTATGGCTAAAAAAACTAACAAATCCTTTTTCTAGGCCGGCGGGTCGCAAGTTATCTTCACAAACCCTCTCGAGATCGTAAAGATCCGCCTTCAAGTAGCGGGAGAAATCGCGGGAGGACAGAAAGTGCGCGCGTGGTCCGTTGTGAAGGAACTCGGGCTTTTTGGCCTTTATAAAGGCGCCAGGGCTTGTCTATTGAGAGACATGCCTTTCAGCGCGATATACTTCCCTTCGTATGCTCATGTTAAGGTAAGTTTATATAAGCATTAATATAGAAACTAACAGGTTGCAATAATTGATTAGTATCAGATATCTATAGGTCTATCAAGCTCTCAATTAACCTTCATAAACCCACACGAGATTACGGGCGATCAGAAAGTGCGCGCGTAGTAGGTCATAAAGAAACTCGGGTTTTTTGGCCTTTATAAAGGCGCCAGGGCTTATCTACTGAGAGACATGCCTTTTAGTGCGATATACTTCCCTTCGTATGCTCATGTTAAGGTAATTTTATATAAGCATTAATACAGAAACTAATAGATAGCAATAATTGATTATATCTATGGGTCTATCAAGCTCTTAATTAACCTTCATAAACCCACACGAGATCACGGGCGGTCAGAAAGTGCACGCGTGGTCCCTCGTGAAGGAACTCAGGCTTTTTGGCCTTTATAAAGGCGCCAGGGCTTGTCTGCTGACAGACATGCCGTTCAGTGTGATTTACTTCCTCACATGTCTATGCAACCCTTCATATGCCCATGTTAAGGTATGTGTTATGATGATGTCGTCTTGGGACGATGTTAAAACGCCAGTAACTCTTTCTGCAATATGTTATTTTCCCTTTTTATGGAAATATTGAATAATTTGCGCTCTAGAAAATAAAAAGAAATAATGCTTAATTTTGTTTATTTTAAGAAATATGATTATAAACACTTTTTCTCTATAGAATAACTTTTCAAAGTCTTATTTTGTCACTAGAATTGTTCGCATGGCTTGAAATTGTGGAATACCGGGTGGCCCATTGAAATCGGTCAGTATGGGAAGGTCTGAAACTATAAGACATACGAAGATTTGTTCTTAGGAACCATGTCATTGATTTTGATAATAAGGAAAACTGCGTTGATAGATATGAGAGAAAAAAAAAAATTTCTTAAAAGATTTACACAATAAACACCTAGTAAAATAAATTTAAGTACGTGAAAACAATGAATTCCATTCATTTTAGACATCATGTTTCTTAGAGACATTTACTGCTTAAGACCTACACAAACGATATCTGAATAGACATAGTGTATGTTTATTTTTTCAATTCCCTGAAGTTCGATTCCCTGGCTGGGTACAGTTTATTTTTCAAATGTATGAATGCAGTTTTTCTTTTTATCAAATTCGGTGACATGGTTCCTAAGAACAAATCTTCGTATGTCTTATAGTTTCAGTCTTTCCCATACTGACCGATTTGAATGGGCCACCCTGTATAGTATAACTATTATTTACAAATATGATAAAGGGGTCTCCCTCGAGATCCCTAACATCGTTTGTCCTAAAATCACTTGCCCGAACTGTTTTGCACTAATGGGCATTAGCCCTATCGATCAGTTGCAATAACACTAATTTTCCATAATGATTGCCCTAAAACTCACTTGCCCAAATCATTTTTTACCATAACTGTTAAAAACCCTAATGTTATTTTGCATATTCTTCGAAATCCCTAATAACGTTTCACCACATGTCATTTAGCATAAATGTTGCTGTCCTAAGAGACAGAAGCCCTAGCGATCAATAGCCATAACAATATTTATTCATAATGTCGGTAATGGTTGCACAATTTATTTTTATTTTTTATTAATTTAGCGTGCAGAATACTGTAGTTTGTAGGGAAAACTTTTCCCCAAAATCAAAAAAGGGCCGAGATATTCGACCCAAAATTAAAAAAAAAATTGGTTTTGGTCAAAATTACGATGAATGTTGTGTTATTCTGAATATTCTGATACATATTTATTCAAGAATACATTAAATAATGGGGACTAAATTTGCAGTGAGCGAGCGAAGCGAGCGAACAAAACCTTGCGGGGCAGATCCGACTCGGATAGGTTAGGTTAGAAGACTAAGGCGGGAGCAAAGCTCCCGCCTTAGTCTTCTAACCTAAGTCAGTAAAGTCTTCGAGGTTATTTTTTTTTATTGCAACCCAGAAAACTTTTCCCCGAAATAAAAAATGGCTGTGATATTCGACCTAAAATTTTAAAAATAAGTTGGTTTCGGTCAAAATTACGATTAATGTTGTGTTATTCTGATACCTATTTATTCAAGAATACATTAAATAATGGGGACTAAATCTGCAGTGAGCGAGCGAAGCGAGCGAACAAAACCTTCCGGGGCAGATCCGACTCGGATAGGTTAGGTTAGAAGACTAAGGCGGGAGCTTTGCTCCCGCCTTAGTCTTCGAGCTTATTTTTTTTAATTGCAACCCAGAAATCTTTTCCCCGAAATAAAAAATGGCTGAGATATTCGACCTAAAATTTTAAAAATAAGTTGGTTTCGGTCAAAATTACGATGAATGTTGTGTTATTCTGATATCTATTTATTCAAGAATACATTAAATAGTGGGGACTAAATCTGACTAAATTTGAGTGCAAATATAGGATAAAATACAATAGGCCATACAAAGTTAGGAAATACGATTATTAGGATTATCGATCATTAGGCTTACTGACAATTATGATACATGACTTTTATTGCATATAACGTTAGGATGAATAATTGATATGGAAAATGATGATTAGGATATAACGCATTAGGGAAAATAAAAATCATCCATACGATATTAGGAAAATTAAAGATATGGCATATGAGCGTTAGGACAAATGATCATTCGGACATAAAACGTTAGTGAATGCAAAAATAGGTCAAAAAACGTTAGGGATCCAGATATAGATCCATGATAAAGGCATTTACGAGCATAGTAATTTACTGGCTAATGTTGATCGGTGACTCACTAAAAACGCCATTTCCAGGCGAAATTCGCGGACGAGAACGGCTACAACCACCCCCTCACGCTCCTCGCGGCGGGCGCCATCGCCGGCATCCCCGCCGCCTCGCTCGTGACGCCGGCTGACGTCATCAAGACCAGACTGCAGGTCGTGGCCCGCACCGGCCAGACCACGTACTCCGGCGTGCTGGACGCCACCAGGAAGATATACGCCGAGGAAGGGTTCAGGGCGTTCTGGAAGGGATCTGTCGGTGAGTGAAACAGACGAATCTAGAACATTTTTAATTATAGCAGGATAGGGGAGATATTCAAGCTACAAGGAACGTTCATCATAACTGCGATAAAGGGTAAGATCAAAACTGTAGAAATTCAAAACGGCGACCACTTTTTGCAAATTTATTAGATATTGCAATGTTTTCTATAGTATTTTCATTGTAAATCAACAAATTAGAATTTGAAATCTTCAAAATTGCCAGATACCTTTTGTAAGTCGCACTTGGTAAGTAGAATAAGAACCGTTCCAGTTTCTCCATCAAAACTACATGGAAAAAGAAGGTAAGATGAAAACTGTAGAAATTTAAAACGGCGATTTTTTGCAAATTTTTATTATAAAGCCAACAAATCATAAAACATGCATGCAACGTACATAGTGATTAATTTAATAGACATAAGTGTTCGCCGCCTCGAACGGCTACAACCACCCCCTCACGCTCCTCGCGGCGGGCGCCATCGCCGGCATCCCCGCCGCCTCGCTCGTGACGCCGGCTGACGTCATCAAGACCAGACTGCAGGTCGTGGCCCGCACCGGCCAGACCACGTACTCCGGCGTGCTGGACGCCACCAGGAAGATATACGCCGAGGAAGGGTTCAGGGCGTTCTGGAAGGGATCTGTCGGTAAGTGAAACAGACGAATCTAGAACATTTTTAATTATAGCAAGAAAAGGGAGATATTCAAGCTACAAGGAACGTTCATCATAACTGCGATAAAGGGTAAGATCAAAACTGTAGAAATTCAAAACGGCGACCACTTTTTGCAAATTTATTAGATGTTGCAATGTTTTCTATAGTATTTTCATTATAAATCAACAAATTAGAATTTGAAATCATTAAAATTGCCAGATACCTTCTGTAAGTCGCACTTGGTAAGTAAAATAAGAACCGTTCCAGTTTCTCCATCAAAACTACATGGAAAAAGAAGGTAAGATCAAAACTGTAGAAATTCAAAACGGTGACCACTTTTTGCAAATTTATTAGATATTGCAATGTTTTCTATAGTATTTTCATTGTAAATCAACAAATTAGGATTTTAAATCTTCAAAATTGCCAGCTACCTTTTGTAAGTCGCACTTGGTAAGTAGAATAAGAACCGTTCCAGTATCTCCATCAAAACTACATGGAAAAAGAAGGTAAGATTAAAACTGTAGAAATTTAAAACGGCGGCCGCTTTTCGCAAATTTTTGTTATAAAGCCAACAAATTATAAAACATGCATGCAACGTAGTGATTAATTTAATAGACATAAGTGTTCGCCGCCTCGAACGGCTACAACCACCCCCTCACGCTCCTCGCGGCGGGCGCCATCGCCGGCATCCCCGCCGCCTCGCTCGTGACGCCGGCTGACGTCATCAAGACCAGACTGCAGGTCGTGGCCCGCACCGGCCAGACCACGTACTCCGGCGTGCTGGACGCCACCAGGAAGATATACGCCGAGGAAGGGTTCAGGGCGTTCTGGAAGGGATCTGTCGGTGAGTGAAACAGACGAATCTAGAACATTTTTAATTATAGCAAGAAAAGGGAGATATTCAAGCTACAAGGAGAGAGAGAAGGAATATCAAAACTGTAGACATTTAAAACGGCGACCACTTTTTGCTAATTTATTAGATATTGCAATGTTTTCTATAGTATTTTCATTATAAATCAACAAATTAGAATTTGAAATCATTAAAATTGCCAGATACCTTTGTAAGTCGCACTTGGTAAGTAGAATAAGAACCGTTCCAGTTTCTCCATCAAAACTACATGGAAAAAGAAGGTAAGATCAAAACTGTAGAAATTTAAAACGGCGGCCGCTTTTTGCAAATTTTTGTTATAAAGCCAAAAAATTATAAAACATGCATGCAACGTACATAGTGATTAATTTAATAGACATAAGTGTTCGCCGCCTCGAACGGCTACAACCACCCCCTCACGCTCCTCGCGGCGGGCGCCATCGCCGGCATCCCCGCCGCCTCGCTCGTGACGCCGGCTGACGTCATCAAGACCAGACTGCAGGTCGTGGCCCGCACCGGCCAGACCACGTACTCCGGCGTGCTGGACGCCACCAGGAAGATATACGCCGAGGAAGGGTTCAGGGCGTTCTGGAAGGGATCTGTCGGTAAGTGGAACAGACGAATCTAGAACATTTTTAATTATAGCAAGATAGGGGAGATATTCAAGCTACAAGGAACGTTCTCCAACATAACTGCGATAAAGGGTAAGATCAAAACTGTAGACATTTAAAACGGCGACCACTTTTTGCAAATTTATTAGATATTGCAATGTTTTCTATAGCCTCCTGCCGCCCAGACAATAAAAATTGCCAGTGAATTTTGAATTTATGGTGCAGGAAATAGAATAGGATTTGATTTGTTTGAGGAGACCTTTTAATAGGCCTCTGGGCGGCAGGAGGATAGATATAAATTAGAATTTGAAATCATCAAAATTGCCAGATACCTTTTGTAAGTCGCACTTGGTAACTAGAACGAGAACCGTTCCAGTTTCTCCATCAAAACTACATGGAAAAAGAAGGTAAGATTAAAACTGTAGAAATTTAAAACGGCGACCACTTATTTTCATTATAAATCAACAAATTAGAATTTGAAATCATCAAAATTGCCAGATACCTTTTGTAAGTCGCACTTGGTAACTAGAACAAGAACCGTTCCAGTTTCTCCATTAAAACTACATGGAAAAAGAAGGTAAGATCAAAACTGTACACATTTAAAACGGCGGCCGCTTTTTGCAAATTTTTGTTATAAAGCCAACAAATTATAAAACATGCATGCAACGTACATAGTGATTAATTTAATAGACATAAGTGTTCGCCGCCTCGAACGGCTACAACCACCCCCTCACGCTCCTCGCGGCGGGCGCCATCGCCGGCATCCCCGCCGCCTCGCTCGTGACGCCGGCTGACGTCATCAAGACCAGACTGCAGGTCGTGGCCCGCACCGGCCAGACCACGTACTCCGGCGTGCTGGACGCCACCAGGAAGATATACGCCGAGGAAGGGTTCAGGGCGTTCTGGAAGGGATCTGTCGGTAAGTGAAACAGACGAATCTAGAACATTTTTAATTATAGCAAGATAGGGGAGATATTCAAGCTACAAGGAACGTTCATCATAACTGCGATAAAGGGTAAGATCAAAACTGTAGAAATTCAAAACGGCGACCACTTTTTGCAAATTTATTAGATATTGCAATGTTTTCTATTTGTTGTATTTTCATTATAAATCAACAAATTAGAATTTGAAATCATCAAAATTGCCAGATACTTATTGCAATATTTTCTTTATAAATCACATGTGTCTTTTGTAAGTCGCACTTGGTAACTAGAACCGTTCCAGTTTTTCCATCAAAACTACATGGAAAAAGAAGGTAAGATCAAAACTGCACACATTTAAAACGGCGGCCGTTGTTTGCAATTTTTTGTTATAAAGCCAACAAATTATAAAACATGCATGCAACGTACATAGTGATTAATTTAATAGACATAAGTGTTCGCCGCCTCGAACGGCTACAACCACCCCCTCACGCTCCTCGCGGCGGGCGCCATCGCCGGCATCCCCGCCGCCTCGCTCGTGACGCCGGCTGACGTCATCAAGACCAGACTGCAGGTCGTGGCCCGCACCGGCCAGACCACGTACTCCGGCGTGCTGGACGCCACCAGGAAGATATACGCCGAGGAAGGGTTCAGGGCGTTCTGGAAGGGATCTGTCGGTGAGTGAAACAGACGAATCTAGAACATTTTTAATTATAGCAAGATAGGGGAGATATTCAAGCTACAAGGAACGTTCTCCATCATAACTGCGATAAAGGGTAAGATCAAAACTGTAGAAATTCAAAACGGCAAGCACTTTTTGCAAATTTATTAGATATTGCAATGTTTTCTATAGTATTTTCATTATAAATTAACCCTTAATCGGATAATGGGAATATGTTTCCCACCTGTTATGAATCTTGTGTGTCACTGATAAGGGCAAAAACCAATGAAATTTTGGTGTGACTCGTGTTTGATTAAGGATTAACAAATTAGAATTTGAAATCATCAAAATTGCCAGATACCTTTGTAAGTCGCACTTGGTAAGTAGAATAAGAACCGTTCCAGTATCTCCATCAAAACTACATGGAAAAAAAGGTAAGATCAAAACTGTAGAAATTTAAAACGGCGGCCGCTTTTTGCAAATTTTTGTTATAAAGCCAACAAATTATAAAACATGCATGCAACATAGTGATTAATTTAATAGACATAAGTGTTCGCCGCCTCGAACGGCTACAACCACCCCCTCACGCTCCTCGCGGCGGGCGCCATCGCCGGCATCCCCGCCGCCTCGCTCGTGACGCCGGCTGACGTCATCAAGACCAGACTGCAGGTCGTGGCCCGCACCGGCCAGACCACGTACTCCGGCGTGCTGGACGCCACCAGGAAGATATACGCCGAGGAAGGGTTCAGGGCGTTCTGGAAGGGATCTGTCGGTAAGTGAAACAGACGAATCTAGAACATTTTTAATTATAGCAAGATAGGGGAGATATTCAAGCTACAAGGAACGTTTATCATAACTGCGATAAAGGGTAAGATTAAAACTGTAGACATTTAAAACGGCGACCACTTTTTGCAAATTTATTAGATATTGCAATGTTTTCTATAGTATTAATAATATATATAGCTGCATTACCACTCATTTCTGAATGACATGATTGTTCTCCCAGAAGGAGTATTGGTGGGGGTTAGTGTTATATACGGTTGCATAGAGGGCGCTCTTGTGACCTAGGGAAAAATCTGACATTTCAGGATTTGCTCCCTGGTCAAAAAATGTTCGACGGCCTGGCTCAACGGTGAAAGTTAGACGGGGGGTGCTCGACCAAATGTCATAGGGAACTGCTGACAGTTTTTAAAGCCGCAAAAATTTTTTCAAAAAAAAAAAAAAAAATTTTGCACCAAATTTTCAAAATGGTCCTTCGAGCCGGATTTTTTTGTGGTAGAATCTCTGAGGGACCTAGATTAAAGAAAAAGTGTTTTTGTGATTCTCGGATCCAAGATGGCCGCCGTAGGGCCCGTCAAAGTTTGTATGGGAACTCTTAAACGGGGGGAGATAGGTGGGGGGTGCTCGACCAAATGTCATAGAGGACCCCGAGAGCTGTCAGGTGGGCAAAAAATTTTTGCAAAAAAATTTTTTTTTTTTTTTCGAAAAATTTTTTTTCATCCGATCGAGCTGGAAATCGCTGTGCGTGACTTTTGGGCTCTCCAGATTCCGAAAAAATTTTTTTCAGATTTTTTGCGCAAAAAAAATTTTGTATGGATTTTTCGAAATAATGGTCCGATCGCGCTGAAATTTGGCATGCGGGCATTATTTGGGCCCAGGAGTGATAATCTGAAAAAAAATTAGGAAAAAAATCCAAGATGGCGGCGACCCCGAACAAAAAGTCAAAATCCCAAGTAAGTTAAGCGAGCCCGAAGGGCGAGCTTCAGGCCGGGAGGCCGAAGGCCGACCCCGCGGAGGGCCGAAGGCCCGGAGCTTCACTCCCGGAGCCCGAGGGGGTCCCGAACCCCAGTAATTTTGGGCGAGGCCGAAGGCCTCGCTGCAGGAGGGCCGGAACATTACCAGAACCAATATAAATCTATGTTAATCGAGCCCGAAGGGCGAGCTTCAGGGTGGGAGGCCGAAGGCCGACCTCGCGGAGGGCCGAAGGCCCGGAGCTTCACCCCGAGGGCCCAAGCGCGTCACCTCCAAGTAATTTAAAGCGAGGCCGAAGGCCGAGCTCCGAGCAAATCGAGCTACCAAGCGTTCAACAACCCCAGTATCTTAATAAGCCGAGCCTGAGGGCCGAAGGCCCGATGGCGAGGCGTCAAGCCCGCGAAGGCCGAAGGCCGAGCTCCGCGTAGGGCCGAAGGCCCGGAGCGTCACGATCGAGGTGCTCTCCGCGCGAGCCCGAGGGCCGAAGGCCCGACGGGCGAGCCCACGCGGTGAAACTGCCCTTCCTAACTGTCTTAATAAGCGAACCGGAGGGCCGCAGGCCCGACGGTTCGCTTCGAACCCCAGCGAAGGCCGTAGGCCGAGCTCCGCGTAGGGCCGAAGGCCCGGAGCGTCCCATAGGGGCACGGTAGCCTGCGAGGCCGGAGGCCGAGCTGCGAGAAAGTAAAGCTTTTCTACGTATAATAAAATCTGAGTAACTATATAAGCTGAGCCTGAGGGCCCAAGGCCCGAAGGCGAAGCTTCGTAGCCGCGAAGGCCGAAGGCCGAGCTCCGCGTAGGGCCGAAGGCCCGAAGCGTCCAACACAGGCGCGCCAGCTCGCGAGGCCGAAGGCCGAGCTGCCAGAGTCCAGTGCTCCCATGCTACGCAATGAAAAAGTGTAACATGTAAACGAATCGGAGGGCCGCAGGCCCGACGATTCGTTTCGACAATCTGCGAAGGCCGAAGGCCGAGCTCCGCGTAGGGCCGAAGGCCCGAAGCGTCCCTCAGAGGCGTGACAGCTCGCGAGGCCGAAGGCCGAGCTGCAGGAGTCCAAGGCATCCATGCTACTCAATGAAAAAGTGTAACATGAAAACGAATCGGAGGGCCGCAGGCCCGACGATTCGTTTCGACAATCTGCGAAGGCCGAAGGCCGAGCTCCGCGTAGGGCCGAAGGCCCGAAGCGTCCCTCAGAGGCCTGACAGCTCGCGAGGCCGAAGGCCGAGCTGCAGGAGTCCAGCTCAAAAGCCCAAAAACTGGGATAAAATTAGAACATAATACAAAATCAATAATAAAAAAATTAAAGAAAATAAAAAAAATATCTCCAATACCCCACCCCTCCAGTCGACAAAAAGAGAGGCCCGCGAGGCCCTTGGGCCTCGCGCACAGAGCAAAAAACTAGTTAATAATATATATAGCTGCATTACCACTGATTTCTGACATATCCAATTGATCTCCCGGAAGGAGTATCGGTGGGGTTTAGTGTTGCACACCACCGTATAGAGGGCGGTCCCGAAGCCCCGGGAAAAATCTGACATTTGAGGATTTGCTTCCTGGTCAAAAAATGTTCGACGGCCTGGCTAAACGGTGAGACCTAGGTGGGGGGTGCTCGACCAAATGTCATAGGGAACTGCTGACAGTTTTTAAAGCCGCAAAAATTTTTGCAAAAAAAAAAAAAAAATTTTGCACCAAATTTTCAAAATGGTCCTTCGAGCCGGATTTTTTTGTGGTAGAATCTCTGAGGGTCCTCGATTAAAGAAAAAGTATTTTTGTGATTCTCGGATCCAAGATGGCCGCCGTAGGGCCCGTCAAAGTTTGTATGGGAACTCTTAAACGGGGGGAGATAGGTGGGGGGTGCTCGACCAAATGTCATAGAGGACCCCGAGAGCCATTCGATGGGCAAAAAATTTTTGCAAAAAAAATTTTTTTTTTTTTTCGAAAAAAATTTTTTCATTCGATCGTGCTGGAAATCGCTGTGCGTGACTTTTGGGCTCTCCAGATTCCGAAAAAATTTTTTTTAGATTTTTTGCACAAAAAAAATTTTGTATGGATTTTTCGAAATAATGGTCCGATCGCGCTGAAATTTGGCATGCGGGCATTATTTGAGCCCAGGAGTGATAATCTGAAAAAAAATTTGGAAAAAAATCCAAGATGGCGGCGACCTCGAACAAAAAGTCAAAATCCCAAGTAAGTTAAGCGAGCCCGAAGGGCGAGCTTCAGGCCGGGAGGCCGAAGGCCGACCCCGCGGAGGGCCGAAGGCTCGGAGCTTCACTCCTGGGGCCCAAGGGAGTCCCCGACCCCAGTAATTTTGGGCGAGGCCGAAGGCCTCGCTGCAGGAGGGCCGGAACATTACCAGAAACAATATAAATCTATGTTAAGCGAGCCCGAAGGGCGAGCTTCAGGGTGGGAGGCCGAAGGCCGACCTCGCGTAGGGCCGAAGGCCCGGAGCTTCGACCCGAGTGCCCAAGCGCGACACCCCCAAGTAATTTAAAGCGAGGCCGAAGGCCGAGCTTCGAGCAACTCGAGCTACCAAGCGTTCAACAACCCCAGTATCTTAATAAGCCGCGCCTGAGGGCCGAAGGCCCGATGGCGAGGCGTCAAGCCCGCGAAGGCCGAAGGCCGAGCTCCGCGTAGGGCCGAAGGCCCGGAGCGTCACGATCGAGGTGCTCTCCGCGCGAGCCCGAGGGCCGAAGGCCCGACGGGCGAGCCCACGCGGTGAAACTGCCCTTCCTAACTGTCTTAATAAGCGAACCGGAGGGCCGCAGGCCCGACGGTTCGCTCCGAACCCCAGCGAAGGCCGCAGGCCGAGCTCCGCGTAGGGCCGAAGGCCCGGAGCGTCCCGTAGAGGCGCGATAGCCTGCGAGGCCGGAGGCCGAGCTGCGAGAAAACAAAGCTTTTCTACGTATAATAAAACCTGTGTAACTATATAAGCTGAGCCGGAGGGCCGAAGGCCCGAAGGCGAAGCTTCGTAGCCGCGAAGGCCGAAGGCCGAGCTCCGCGTAGGGCCGAAGGCCCGAAACGTCCAACACAGGCGAGCCAGCTCGCGAGGCCGAAGGCCGAGCTGCTTGAGTCCAGAACTCCCATGCTACTCAATGAAAAAGTGTAACATTAAAACGAATCGGAGGGCCGTAGGCCCGACGATTCGTTTCGACAACCTGCGAAGGCCGAAGGCCGAGCTCCGCGTAGGGCCGAAGGCCCGAAGCGTCCAACACAGGCGCGCCAGCTCGCGAGGCCGAAGGCCGAGCTGCAGGAGTCCAACGCATCCATGCTACTCAATGAAAAAGTGTAACATGAAAACGAATCGGAGGGCCGCAGGCCCGACGATTCGTTTCGACAATCTGCGAAGGCCGAAGGCCGAGCTCCGCGTAGGGCCGAAGGCCCGAAGCGTCCCTCAGAGGCCTGACAGCTCGCGAGGCCGAAGGCCGAGCTGCAGGAGTCCAGCTCAAAAGCCCAACAACTGCGATAACAGTAAAAAATAAAACAAAAACTATAATAAAAAAATAAAAGAAAATAAAAAACACATCTCCACGGCCTCGACCTCAGTCGACAAAAAGAGAGGCCCGCGAGGCCCTTGGGCCTCGCGCACAGAGCAAAAAACTAGTTTTCATTATAAAGCAACAAATTAAAATTTGAAATCATCAAAATTGCCAGATAACTTGTGTAAGTCGCACTTGGTAAGTAGAACAAGAACCGTTCCAGTTTTTCCATCAAAACTACATGGAAAAAGAAGGTAAGATTAAAACTGTAGAAATTTAAAACGGCGGCCGCTTTTTGCAAATTTTTGTTATAAAGCCAACAAATTATAAAACATGCATGCAACGTACATAGTGATTAATTTAATAGACATAAGTGTTCGCCGCCTCGAACGGCTACAACCACCCCCTCACGCTCCTCGCGGCGGGCGCCATCGCCGGCATCCCCGCCGCCTCGCTCGTGACGCCGGCTGACGTCATCAAGACCAGACTGCAGGTCGTGGCCCGCACCGGCCAGACCACGTACTCCGGCGTGCTGGACGCCACCAGGAAGATATACGCCGAGGAAGGGTTCAGGGCGTTCTGGAAGGGATCTGTCGGTGAGTGAAACAGACGAATCTAGAACATTTTTAATTATAGCAAGAAATGGGAGATATTCAAGCTACAAGGAACGTTCTCCATCATAACTGCGATAAAAGGTAAGATCAAAACTGTAGAAATTCAAAACGGCGACCACTTTTTGCAAATTTGTTAGATATTGCAATGTTTTCTATTTGTTGTATTTTCATTATAAATCAACAAATTTGAATTTGAAATCATCAAAATTGCCAGATACCTTTTGTAAGTCGCACTTGGTAACTAGAACGAGAACCGTTCCAGTTTCTCCATCAAAACTACATGGAAAAAGAAGGTAAGATCAAAACTGTAGAATATTAAAACGGCGGCCGCTTTTTGCAAATTTTTGTTATAAAGCCAACAAATTATAAAACATGCATGCAACGTACATAGTGATTAATTTAATAGACAAGTGTTCGCCGACGAGAACGGCTACAACCACCCCCTCACGCTCCTAGCGGCGGGCGCCATCGCCGGCATCCCCGCCGCCTCGCTCGTGACGCCGGCTGACGTCATCAAGACCAGACTGCAGGTCGTGGCCCGCACCGGCCAGACCACGTACTCCGGCGTGCTGGACGCCACCAGGAAGATATACGCCGAGGAAGGGTTCAGGGCGTTCTGGAAGGGATCTGTCGGTGAGTGAAACAGACGAATCTAGAACATTTTTAATTATAGCAAGATAGGGGAGATAAGCTACAAGGAACGTTCTCCATCATAACTGCGATAAAGGGTAAGATCAAAACTGTAGAAATTCAAAATGGCGACCACTTTTTGCAAATTTATTAGATATTGCAATGTTTTCTATAGATATAAATTAGAATTTGAAATCATTAAAATTGCCAGATACCTTTGTAAGTCGCACTTGGTAACTAGAACAAGAACCGTTCCAGTTTTTCCATCAAAACTACATGGAAAAAGAAGGTAAGATCAAAACTGTAGGAATTTAAAACGGCGGCCGCTTTTTGCAAATTTTTGTTATAAAGCCAACAAATTATAAAACATGCAGGCAACGTACTTAGTGATTAATTTAATAGACATAAGTGTTCGCCGACGAGAACGGCTACAACCACCCCCTCACGCTCCTCGCGGCGGGCGCCATCGCCGGCATCCCCGCCGCCTCGCTCGTGACGCCGGCTGACGTCATCAAGACCAGACTGCAGGTCGTGGCCCGCACCGGCCAGACCACGTACTCCGGCGTGCTGGACGCCACCAGGAAGATATACGCCGAGGAAGGGTTCAGGGCGTTCTGGAAGGGATCTGTCGGTAAGTGAAGCAGACGAATCTAGAACATTTTTAATTATAGCAAAAAAGGGAGATATTCAAGCTACAAGGAACGTTCTCCATCATAACTGCGATAAAGGGTAAGATCAAAACTGTACAAATTCAAAACGGCGACCACTTTTTGCAAATTTGTTAGATATTGCAATGTTTTCTATAGTATTTTCATTATAAATCAACAAATTAGAATTTTAAATCATTAAAATTGCCAGATACCTTTTGTAAGTCGCACTTGGTAACTAGAACGAGAACCGTTCCAGTTTCTCCATCAAAACTACATGGAAAAAAAGGTAAGATCAAAACTGTAGAAATTTAAAACGGCGGCCGCTTTTTGCTAATTTTTGTTATAAAGCCAACAAATTATAAAACATGCATGCAACGTACATAGTGATTAATTTAATAGACATAAGTGTTCGCCGCCTCGAACGGCTACAACCACCCCCTCACGCTCCTCGCGGCGGGCGCCATCGCCGGCATCCCCGCCGCCTCGCTCGTGACGCCGGCTGACGTCATCAAGACCAGACTGCAGGTCGTGGCCCGCACCGGCCAGACCACGTACTCCGGCGTGCTGGACGCCACCAGGAAGATATACGCCGAGGAAGGGTTCAGGGCGTTCTGGAAGGGATCTGTCGGTGAGTGAAACAGACGAATCTAGAACATTTTTAATTATAGCAAGATAGGGGAGATATTCAAGCTACAAGGAACGTTCATCATAACTGCGATAAAGGGTAAGATCAAAACTGTAGAAATTTAAAACGGCGACCGCTTTTTGCTAATTTATTAGATATTGCTATGTTTTCTATAGATATAAATTAGAATTTGAAATCATCAAAATTGCCAGATACCTTTTGTAAGTCGCACTTGGTAACTAGAGCAAGAACCGTTCCAGTTTCTCCACCAAAACTACATGGAAAAAGAAGGTATAAAAGACATGTGATTATGTCTTTTATAAGTCGCACTTGTTACACAAAAGATCCCAATGGGTCGAAGTGTATCCGTAAGGGCCCCACCAATAAGAAAAGATAAGTCGCACTTGGTAACTAGAGCAAGAACCGTTCCAGTTTCTCCATCAAAACTACATGGAAAAAAAGGTAAGATCAAAACTGTAGAAATTAGAACGGCGGCCGCTTTTTGCAAATTTTTCTTATAAAGCCAACAAATTATAAAACATGCATGCAACGTACATAGTGATTAATTGAATAGACATAAGTGTTCGCCGCCTCGAACGGCTACAACCACCCCCTCACGCTCCTCGCGGCGGGCGCCATCGCCGGCATCCCCGCCGCCTCGCTCGTGACGCCGGCTGACGTCATCAAGACCAGACTGCAGGTCGTGGCCCGCACCGGCCAGACCACGTACTCCGGCGTGCTGGACGCCACCAGGAAGATATACGCCGAGGAAGGGTTCAGGGCGTTCTGGAAGGGATCTGTCGGTAAGTGAAATAGACGAATCTAGAACATTTTTAATTATAGCAAGAAAAGGGAGATATTCAAGCTACAAGGAACGTTCATCATAACTGCGATAAAGGGTAAGATCAAAACTGTAGAAATTTAAAACGGCGACCACTTTTTGCAAATTTATTAGATATTGCAATGTTTTCTATTTGTTGTATTTTCATTATAAATCAACAAATTAGAATTGGAAATAGGCACAGTGTCAAGGAGGGGGAGTGACATATAAAAACACTAAGATATGTTTACACCATTGTATTTATCAGTAAGATCCCCTTATTCTAATGAACCGTACTCTTATATACATAATTTGTACGTGTTGTAAGAGGCAATCCTTTATCGTCATGGAGAGGTGTTTAATCTACATTTAATCTCTACTACGTTGTCTACGTGACGAACGTGTAGGATTGTGCTAGCCTATCACACCTCCCCTGAAAAGGTAAGGGATTCCCTCCCCTGAAAAAGAAACACATACCAAAAACATACCATACAAAACCAAAATTACACAACTACAAAAAATACACTTTAGATTTAAAATTAATTTAAAAAAAATTGTAAAAATCAGTATAAGTAAACTCCGTATGCATAAAAGTCACGTTAATCAGTTCCCGTTTAGTAAACAAATTGTCATATCCAAGTCCTTGTGTCTTAGACACTAGCTAGGTTTTTTTCTCAATAATCCGCTAACCAACATCCTCAATCCTAAATCAGTTTCAATCCAGTTATATACAGCTTTCAACTTCTGCAGAGCATAATCAGATTTCGTAATGCTGCGTCTTCGGCGCGCCTTCATCCTTGAAAATTCTGATATGCGTTCTGCAAAAGTAAAGCGAGTCAAATAAACAACACTTTAAGCGGGCGTTTTCTACGCTTCACTTCAGCTAAGGGATACACACGCGTTCAACAACTCGGTCAACAGACCACAATACAAAAAAAAATATCGCTCAAGATACAAGGAAAAACAAAAATCCACGCGCACACAATACTTATCTCAGGCATTTCTATTTAACACAACTATGTCCAAGAGCCTCCGCAACTGATGTAAATATTTATTTACATCTATAGTCAAAACCTCAAGGATGAAAAAACCTGCCTTGTATCTTGGGTACCCTTGCTATAATCATTCTATATGCCTCTCGGGCCATCATAGATAACTACATCATAATCAATAAACAAACAAATAAAAAACAAACCAACGCTATATAAAACAAAACATTCCAATGAAAACCTCAACATTTAAGAATTTTCAAGAATTCTTAGTTGATCAGGCTAATTGTTCTATGAAAGACTTATTTGTTTTAGTTTTCGCCATCATTACCTAAGCAATTCAACCCTATTATGTCCACATTCCTTACAATACATCAAGTCTTAACTTGTCAATTTTTTTAAAAGTCGTATACCACGTACATTTCTCCAGTTGCCTTATCCACTACCTACTGAGGTACATCAATGTCAAATCCGAGGAAACAAAAATAAACTTGAGCCAAGTGAGGCTCACTAACTGCTACATAAAATTATACATTAAACATGATTAAACCATCAAATCAAATACAATACTCCGTTTTCTGTAATTCAAATCTACCACAATAATATACAATCCAACTTTCTTCATTAATTCACCTCACACAACATAATTATGTCCTATCCGTTATCACATTCACTATTTGTGTGATCTTAATACATCAATATAATGTACCTATCTCACGCGGAATAAAAAATTGCTTACTACTACACATTATTAAATCACGTAACTCACGTAATACAATGATGACAATGAAAACATTGACATTGAAACAATATCATTGTTTCGTAATAAAAATAATATTTAAACCAGATAATAAACATGCGGAAAAAAATGTTTTTACCTAATACAGTATGTTATGATAATTACATTTATAAATTATTTATGAAAGTAAACAACCAACAATTACAATTACTTTTATAATAATTTTATTAATACCTGTGTCTGTTTTTTTTCCATAAACAAAATAAAATAATAAATCTACTATACATACATCAATCGTTGATTTAAACTTTCACGAATGCTTGTTGTTAAAATATATGTATACCAATTGTTCATAAAGCTAAATCATAATGAAAAACATACAGTTAAATTGAGAATCTACTTTTTTAAAGTCGGTAGATAATTAGATAACTAAATCAATTGTCAGACTAATTGCTTAAAGACAGTATAGGTAAACAAAACATATTTTCGCTTAGTCAAGAGCCTTCGTTCTCTGACCTTGCTGAACATGCATTGCATGAGCGAATATAATATGTTTACTATTATACCTATAATTTTATGTTTTGAATAGTAAATTAATTGTCGGTATAGATATGTTGTAACGTACACGCAAAAAAAGGTAAAAAAAAAAATTTACAACAGACTCGAAAAAATAAATAATAATTAATCTCTCCCACAACTTTTACAATAATCAACAAAAAAATGATCAAACGCGAGTACAAAAGCTCCTAAATAATATCTAAATTAATGATTTAACGATTTATTCTTACCTGTTACCTAACACATCACAAAATATAATTATACAGTACAACAAAATCAACAAAAAAAATACCTAAACATATCCACGTTATTGGAGCTATCTCGTCGTTGCTGACCTGCTGGGCTGAGCTGGGTGCTCGCTGACGGCACGGTGCTTGCCATATGCAGACATCATAGTTGATGGTGACCAATGCGACGCTGGAGTCGGGGGGAAGCCAGCCGGTGCTGCTTCCGAGGAGACTGCATGATGGAGCAGATGGAGACGACAGCCTTTTTCAGCTGACACAATTAGAGGCAGCCTTCGTCGATCCAAACCCCTGTTCCTCGACGCCATATTAAGGCTTCTGCAGAAGATGGGTGCGTCCGGGCGGGCGTTCACGTTCTTGGTGTAGATTTCACGTATTTGCGTCGTTTTAATAGCTCGAAAAAAAAAATTGTTCTTAACTTGTCACTCCGCAACACTTATCCTGTCACTCCCCAACCCTGTCCTGTCCTGTCACGGTCGCCATGAAATAGGCACAGTGTCAAGGAGGGGGAGTGACATATAAAAACACTAAGATATGTTTACACCATTGTATTTATCAGTAAGATCCCCTTATTCTAATGAACCGTACTCTTATATACATAATTTGTACGTGTTGTAAGAGGCAATCCTTTATCGTCATGGAGAGGTGTTTAATCTACATTTAATCTCTACTACGTTGTCTACGTGACGAACGTGTAGGATTGTGCTAGCCTATCACAATCCTCCGAATATACGCCGAGGAAGGGTTCAGGGCGTTCTGGAAGGGATCTGTCGGTAAGTGATACAGACGAATCTAGAACATTTTTAATTATAGCAAGAAAAGGGAGATATTCAAGCTACAAGGAACTTTCTCCATCGTAACTGCGATAAAGGGTAAGATCAAAACTGTAGAAATTCAAAACGGCGACCACTTTTTGCAAATTTATTAGATATTGCAATGTTTTCTATAGTATTTTCATTATAAATCAACAAATTAGAATTTGAAATCATCAAAATTGCCAGATACCTTTGTAAGTCGCACTTGGTAAGTAGAATAAGAACCGTTCCAGTTTCTCCATCAAAACTACATGGAAAAAAAGGTAAGATCAAAACTGTAGAAATTTAAAACGGCGGCCGCTTTTTGCAAATTTTTGTTATAAAGCCAATAAATCATAAAACATGCATGCAAAGTACTTAGTGATTAATTTAATAGACATAAGTGTTCGCCGCCTCGAACGGCTACAACCACCCCCTCACGCTCCTCGCGGCGGGCGCCATCGCCGGCATCCCCGCCGCCTCGCTCGTGACGCCGGCTGACGTCATCAAGACCAGACTGCAGGTCGTGGCCCGCACCGGCCAGACCACGTACTCCGGCGTGCTGGACGCCACCAGGAAGATATACGCCGAGGAAGGGTTCAGGGCGTTCTGGAAGGGATCTGTCGGTAAGTGAAACAGACGAATCTAGAACATTTTTAATTATAGCAAGAAAAGGGAGATATTCAAGCTACAAGGAACGTTCTCCATCGTAACTGCGATAAAGGGTAATATCAAAACTGTAGAAATTCAAAACGGCGACAACTTTTTGCAAATTTATTAGATATTGCAATGTTTTCTATAGTATTTTCATTGTAAATCAACAAAATTCGAGGGTTGCCTGGTGAAACCCGACAAGTAGAGCAAACCGGTTTTTGAAATACGAACTATATGACACTTACGTGAGGTTGACATTTCAATGAAAAATTATCTCGACTTATCGGGTTTCACCACTTAACCCTCGAAATTAGAATTTGAAATCTTCAAAATTGCCAGATACCTTTGTAAGTCGCACTTGGTAACTAGAGCAAGAACCGTTCTAGTTTCTCCATCAAAACTACATGGAAAAAAGGTAAGATCAAAACTGTAGGAATTTAAAACGGCGGCCGCTTTTGGCAAATTTTTGTTATAAAGCCAATAAATTATAAAACATGCATGCAACGTAGTGATTAATTTAATAGACACAAGTGTTCGCCGACGAGAACGGCTACAACCACCCCCTCACGCTCCTCGCGGCGGGCGCCATCGCCGGCATCCCCGCCGCCTCGCTCGTGACGCCGGCTGACGTCATCAAGACCAGACTGCAGGTCGTGGCCCGCACCGGCCAGACCACGTACTCCGGCGTGCTGGACGCCACCAGGAAGATATACGCCGAGGAAGGGTTCAGGGCGTTCTGGAAGGGATCTGTCGGTAAGTGATACAGACGAATCTAGAACATTTTTAATTATAGCAAGATAGGGGAGATATTCAAGCTACAAGGAACTTTCTCCATCATAACTGCGATAAAGGGTAAGATCAAAACTGTAGAAATTCAAAACGGCGACCACTTTTTGCAAATTTATTAGATATTGCAATGTTTTCTATAGATATAAATTAGAATTTGAAATCATCAAAATTGCCAGATACCTTTCGTAAGTCGCACTTGGTAACTAGAACAAGAACCGTTCCAGTTTCTCCATCAAAACTACATGGAAAAAGAAGGTAAGATCAAAACTGTAGAAATTTAAAACGGCGGCCGCTTTTTGCAAATTTTTGTTATAAAGCCAACAAATTATAAAACATGCATGCAACGTACATAGTGATTAATTTAATAGACATAAGTGTTCGCCGCCTCGAACGGCTACAACCACCCCCTCACGCTCCTCGCGGCGGGCGCCATCGCCGGCATCCCCGCCGCCTCGCTCGTGACGCCGGCTGACGTCATCAAGACCAGACTGCAGGTCGTGGCCCGCACCGGCCAGACCACGTACTCCGGCGTGCTGGACGCCACCAGGAAGATATACGCCGAGGAAGGGTTCAGGGCGTTCTGGAAGGGATCTGTCGGTGAGTGAAACAGACGAATCTAGAACATTTTTAATCATAGCAAGAAAAGGGAGATATTCAAGCTACAAGGAATGTTCATCATAACTGCGATAAAGGGTTAGATCAAAACTGTAGACATTTAAAACGGCGACCACTTTTTGCAAATTTATTAGATATTGCAATGTTTTCTATTTGTTGTATTTTCATTATAAATCATTAAGTAGATTAGTTAGATTTAATCTATGTACATAAATTGTAGTTTTGAAAATAAATATATTAATAATTATAAATCAACAAATTAGAATTTGAAATCATCAAAATTGCCAGGTACCTTTTGTAAGTCGCACTTGGTAACTAGAACGAGAACCGTTCCAGTTTCTCCATCAAAACTACATGGAAAAAGAAGGTAAGATCAAAACTGTAGAAAAAAACGGCGGCCGCTTTTTGCAATTTTTTGTTATAAAGCCAACAAATTATAAAACATGCATGCAACGTATAGTGATTAATTTAATAGACATAAGTGTTCGCCGCCTCGAACGGCTACAACCACCCCCTCACGCTCCTCGCGGCGGGCGCCATCGCCGGCATCCCCGCCGCCTCGCTCGTGACGCCGGCTGACGTCATCAAGACCAGACTGCAGGTCGTGGCCCGCACCGGCCAGACCACGTACTCCGGCGTGCTGGACGCCACCAGGAAGATATACGCCGAGGAAGGGTTCAGGGCGTTCTGGAAGGGATCTGTCGGTGAGTGAAACAGACGAATCTAGAACATTTTTAATTATAGCAAGATAGGGGAGATATTCAAGCTACAAGGAACGTTCATCATAACTGCGATAAAGGGTAAGATCAAAACTGTAGAAATTCAAAACGGCGACCACTTTTTGCAAATTTATTAGATATTGCAATGTTTTCTATAGTATTTTCATTGTAAATCAACAAATTAGAATTTGAAATCATCAAAATTTGCCAGATACCTTTTGTAAGTCGCACTTGGTAACTAGAGCAAGAACCGTTACATTTTCTCCATCAAAACTACATGGAAAAAGAAGGTAAGATCAAAACTGTAGAAATTTAAAACGGCGGCCGCTTTTTGCAAATTTTTTTATAAAGCCAACAAATTATAAAACATGCATGCAACGTACATAGTGATTAATTTAATAGACATAAGTGTTCGCCGCCTCGAACGGCTACAACCACCCCCTCACGCTCCTCGCGGCGGGCGCCATCGCCGGCATCCCCGCCGCCTCGCTCGTGACGCCGGCTGACGTCATCAAGACCAGACTGCAGGTCGTGGCCCGCACCGGCCAGACCACGTACTCCGGCGTGCTGGACGCCACCAGGAAGATATACGCCGAGGAAGGGTTCAGGGCGTTCTGGAAGGGATCTGTCGGTAAGTGAAACAGACGAATCTAGAACATTTTTAATTATAGCAAGAAAAGGGAGATATTCAAGCTACAAGGAACGTTCATCATAACTGCGATAAAGGGTAAGATTAAAACTGTAGACATTTAAAACGGCGACCACTTTTTGCAAATTTGTTAGATATTGCAATGTTTTCTATTTGTTGTATTTTCATTATAAATCAACAAATTAGAATTGGAAATCATTAAAATTGCCAGATACCTTTTGTAAGTCGCACTTGGTAAGTAGAATAAGAACCGTTCCAGTTTCTCCATCAAAACTACTTGGAAAAAGAAGGTAAGATCAAAACTGTACACATTTAAAACGGCGGCCGCTTTTTGCAAATTTTTGTTACAAAGCCAACAAATTATAAAACATGCATGCAACGTACATAGTGATTAATTTAATAGACATAAGTGTTCGCCGCCTCGAACGGCTACAACCACCCCCTCACGCTCCTCGCGGCGGGCGCCATCGCCGGCATCCCCGCCGCCTCGCTCGTGACGCCGGCTGACGTCATCAAGACCAGACTGCAGGTCGTGGCCCGCCCCCGCCAGACCACGGGCTCCGGCGTGCTGGACGCCACCAGGAAGATATACGCCGAGGAAGGGTTCAGGGCGTTCTGGAAGGGATCTGTCGGTGAGTGAAACAGACGAATCTAGAACATTTTTAATTATAGCAAGAAAAGGGAGATATTCAAGCTACAAGGAACGGTCTCCATCATAACTGCGATAAAGGGTAAGATCAAAACTGTAGACATTTAAAACGGCGACCACTTTTTGCAAATTTATTAGATATTGCAATGTTTTCTATAGCCTCCTGCCGCCCAGACAATAAAAATTGCCAGTGAATTTTGAATGTATAGTGCAGGAAATAGAATAGGATTTGATTTGTTTGAGGAGACCTTTTAATAGGCCTCTGGGTGGCAGGAGGATAGATATAAATTAGAATTTGAAATCATCAAAATTGCCAGATAACTTTTGTAAGTCGCACTTGGTAAGTAGAATAAGAACCGTTCCAGTTTCTCCATCAAAACTACATGGAAAAAGAAGGTAAGATCAAAACTGTAGAAATTTAAAACGGCGGCCGCTTTTCGCAAATTTTTGTTATAAAGCCAACAAATTATAAAACATGCATGCAACGTAGTGATTAATTTAATAGACATAAGTGTTCGCCGCCTCGAACGGCTACAACCACCCCCTCACGCTCCTCGCGGCGGGCGCCATCGCCGGCATCCCCGCCGCCTCGCTCGTGACGCCGGCTGACGTCATCAAGACCAGACTGCAGGTCGTGGCCCGCACCGGCCAGACCACGTACTCCGGCGTGCTGGACGCCACCGGGAAGATATACGCCGAGGAAGGGTTCAGGGCGTTCTGGAAGGGATCTGTCGGTGAGTGAAACAGACGAATCTAGAACATTTTTAATTATAGCAAGAAAAGGGAGATATTCAAGCTACAAGGAACGTTCATCATAACTGCGATAAAGGGTAAGATCAAAACTGTAGAAATTCAAAAAGGCGACCAATTTTTTGCAAATTTATTAGATATAGCAATGTTTTCTATAGATATAAATTAGAATTTGAAATCAAAATTGCCAGATACCTTTTGTAAGTCGCACTTGGTAAGTAGAATAAGAACCGTTCCAGTATCTCCATCAAAACTACATGGAAAAAAGGTAAGATCAAAACTGTAGAAATTTAAAACGGCGGCCACTTTTTGCAAATTTTTGTTATAAAGCCAACATATTATAAAACATGCATGCAACGTACATAGTGATTAATTTAATAGACATAAGTGACCGACGAGAACGGCTACAACCACCCCCTCACGCTCCTCGCGGCGGGCGCCATCGCCGGCATCCCCGCCGCCTCGCTCGTGACGCCGGCTGACGTCATCAAGACCAGACTGCAGGTCGTGGCCCGCACCGGCCAGACCACGTACTCCGGCGTGCTGGACGCCACCAGGAAGATATACGCCGAGGAAGGGTTCAGGGCGTTCTGGAAGGGATCTGTCGGTGAGTGAAACAGACGAATCTAGAACATTTTTAATTATAGCAAGAAAAGAGAGATATTCAAGCTACAAGGAACGTTCATCATAACTGCGATAAAGGGTAAGATCAAAACTGTAGAAATTCAAAACGGCGACCACTTTTTGCAAATTTATTAGATATTGCAATGTTTTCTATTTGTTGTATTTTCATTGTAAATCAACAAATTAGAATTTGAAATCATTAAAATTGCCAGATACCTTTTCTAAGTCGCAATTGGTAACTAGAACAAGAACCGTTCCAGTTTCTCCATCAAAACTACATGGAAAAAGAAGGTAAGATCAAAACTGTAGAAATTTAAAACGGCGGTCGCTTTTTGCAAATTTTTGTTAAAAAGCCAACAAATTATAAAACATGCATGCAACGTACATAGTGATTAATTTAATAGACATAAGTGTTCGCCGCCTCGAACGGCTACAACCACCCCCTCACGCTCCTCGCGGCGGGCGCCATCGCCGGCATCCCCGCCGCCTCGCTCGTGACGCCGGCTGACGTCATCAAGACCAGACTGCAGGTCGTGGCCCGCACCGGCCAGACCCCGTACTCCGGCGTGCTGGACGCCACCAGGAAGATATACGCCGAGGAAGGGTTCAGGGCGTTCTGGAAGGGATCTGTCGGTGAGTGAAACAGACGAATCTAGAACATTTTTAATTATAGCAAGATAGGGGAGATATTCAAGCTACAAGAAACTTTCTCCATCTGCGATAAAGGGTAAGATCAAAACTGTAGAAATTCAAAACGGCGACCACTTTTTGCAAATTTATTAGATATTGCAATGTTTTCTATAGCATTTTTATTATAAATCAACAAATTAGAATTTGAAATCATCAAAATTGCCAGATACCTTTGTAAGTCGCACTTGGTAACTAGAACGAGAACCGTTCCAGTTTCTCCATCAAAACTACATGGAAAAAGAAGGTAAGATCAAAACTGTACACATTTAAAACGGCGGCCGTTGTTTGCAAATTTTTGTTATAAAGCCAATAAATTATAAAACATGCATGCAACGTACATAGTGATTAATTTAATAGACATAAGTGTTCGCCGCCTCGAACGGCTACAACCACCCCCTCACGCTCCTCGCGGCGGGCGCCATCGCCGGCATCCCCGCCGCCTCGCTCGTGACGCCGGCTGACGTCATCAAGACCAGACTGCAGGTCGTGGCCCGCACCGGCCAGACCACGTACTCCGGCGTGCTGGACGCCACCAGGAAGATATACGCCGAGGAAGGGTTCAGGGCGTTCTGGAAGGGATCTGTCGGTGAGTGAAACAGACGAATCTAGAACATTTTTAATTATAGCAAGAAAAGGGAGATATTCAAGCTACAAGGAACGTTCATCATAACTGCGATAAAGGGTAAGATCAAAACTGTAGACATTTAAAACGGCGACCTCTTTTTGCAAATTTATTAGATATTGCAATGTTTTCTATAGCCTCCTGCCGCCCAGACAATAAAAATTGCCAGTGAATTTTGAATTTATAGTGCAGGAAATAGAATAGGATTTGATTTGTTTGAGGAGACCTTTTAATAGGCCTCTGGGTGGCAGGAGGATAGATATAAATTAAAATTTGAAATCATCAAAATTGCCAGATACCTTTTGTAAGTCGCACTTGGTAACTAGAACAAGAACCGTTCCAGTTTCTCCATCAAAACTACATGGAAAAAGAAGGTAAGATCAAAACTGTAGAAATTTAAAACGGCGGCCGCTTTTTGCAAATTTTTGTTATAAAGCCAACAAATTATAAAACATGCATGCAACGTACATAGTGATTAATTTAATAGACATAAGTGTTCGCCGCCTCGAACGGCTACAACCACCCCCTCACGCTCCTCGCGGCGGGCGCCATCGCCGGCATCCCCGCCGCCTCGCTCGTGACGCCGGCTGACGTCATCAAGACCAGACTGCAGGTCGTGGCCCGCACCGGCCAGACCACGTACTCCGGCGTGCTGGACGCCACCAGGAAGATATACGCCGAGGAAGGGTTCAGGGCGTTCTGGAAGGGATCTGTCGGTGAGTGAAACAGACGAATCTAGAACATTTTTAATTATAGCAAGAAAAGGGAGATATTCAAGCTATAAGGAACTTTCTCCATTATAACTGCGATAAAGGGTAAGATCGAAACTGTAGACATTTAAAATGGCGACCACTTTTTGCAAATTTATTAGATATTGCAATGTTTTCTATAGTATTTTCATTATAAATCAACAAATTAGAATTTGAAATCATCAAAATTGCCAGATACTTATTGCAATATTTTCTTTATAAATCACATGTGTCTTTTGTAAGTCGCACTTGGTAACTAGAACAAGAACCGTTCCAGTTTCTCCATCAAAACTACATGGAAAAAGAAGGTAAGATCAAAACTGTACACATTTAAAACGGCGGCCGCTTTTGCAAATTTTTGTTATAAAGCCAACAAATTATAAAACATGCATGCAACGTACATAGTGATTAATTTAATAGACATAAGTGTTCGCCGCCTCGAACGGCTACAACCACCCCCTCACGCTCCTCGCGGCGGGCGCCATCGCCGGCATCCCCGCCGCCTCGCTCGTGACGCCGGCTGACGTCATCAAGACCAGACTGCAGGTCGTGGCCCGCACCGGCCAGACCACGTACTCCGGCGTGCTGGACGCCACCAGGAAGATATACGCCGAGGAAGGGTTTCAGGGCGTTCTGGAAGGGATCTGTCGGTGAGTGAAACAGACGAATCTAGAACATTTTTAATTATAGCAAGATAGGGGAGATATTCAAGCTACAAGGAACGTTCTCCATCATAACTGCGATAAAAGGTAAGATCAAAACTGTAGAAATTCAAAACGGCGACCACTTTTTGCAAATTTATTAGATATTGTAATGTTTTCTATAGATATAAATTAGAATTTGAAGTCATCAAAATTGCCAGATAACTTTTGTAAGTTGCACTTGGTAACTAGAACAAGAACCGTTCCAGTTTCTCCATCAAAACTACATGGAAAAAAAGGTAAGATCAAAACTGTAGAAATTCAAAACGGCGACCACTTTTTGCAAATTTATTAGATATTGCAATGTTTTCTATAGATATAAATTAGAATTTGATGTCATCAAAATTGCCAGATACCTTTTGTAAGTCGCACTTGGTAAGTAGAATAAGAACCGTTCCAGTTTCTCCATCAAAACTACATGGAAAAAGAAGGTAAGATCAAAACTGTAGAAATTTAAAACGGCGGCCGCTTTTTGCAAATTTTTGTCATAAAGCCAATAAATTATAAAACATGCATGCAACGTAGTGATTAATTTAATAGACATAAGTGTTCGCCGCCTCGAACGGCTACAACCACCCCCTCACGCTCCTCGCGGCGGGCGCCATCGCCGGCATCCCCGCCGCCTCGCTCGTGACGCCGGCTGACGTCATCAAGACCAGACTGCAGGTCGTGGCCCGCACCGGCCAGACCACGTACTCCGGCGTGCTGGACGCCACCAGGAAGATATACGCCGAGGAAGGGTTCAGGGCGTTCTGGAAGGGATCTGTCGGTGAGTGAAACAGACGAATCTAGAACATTTTTAATTATAGCAAGAAAAGGGAGATATTCAAGCTACAAGGAGAGAGAGAAGGAAGATCAAAAACTGTAGACATTTAAAACGGCGACCACTTTTTGCTAATTTATTAGATATTGCAATGTTTTCTATAGTATTTTCAGGTCGTTTAAGTGAAACAGACGAATCTAGAACATTTTTAATTATAACAAGATAGGGGAGATATTCAAGCTACAAGGAACGTTCTCCATCATAACTGCGATAAAAGGTAAGATCAAAACTGTAGAAATTTAAAACGGCGACCACTTCTTGCAAATTTATTAGATATTGCAATGTTTTCTATAGATAGAAATTATTGCAATGTTTTCTATAGTATTTTCATTATAAATCAACAAATTAGAATTTGAAATCATTGAAATTGCCAGATACCTTTTGTAAGTCGCACTTGGTAAGTAGAATAAGAACCGTTCCAGTTTCTCCATCAAAACTACATGGAAAAAGAAGGTAAGATCAAAACTGTAGACATTTAAAATGGCGACCACTTTTTGCAAATTAATTAGATATTGCAATGTTTTCTATTTGTTGTATTTTCATTATAAATCAACAAATTAGAATTTGAAATCATCAAAATTGCCAGATACCTTTTGTAAGTCGCACTTGGTAACTAGAACGAGAACCGTTCCAGTTTCTCCATCAAAACTACATGGAAAAAAAGGTAAGATCAAAACAGTAGAAATTTAAAACGGCGGCCGTTGTTTGCAATTTTTTGTTATAAAGCCAACAAATTATAAAACATGCATGCAACGTACTGTGATTAATTTAATAGACATAAGTGTATTTTGGAAGGCATATATATGTTGATCAACAAGAAAAATGTCTATAACAATTTATAATTCCACACTTACATTTAGCACCTGTCTGTACATCTTGTCATACTATATTGGCTAGATCGATTCACATGTATTCTTGTTTCAGCTCGTGTGTTCCGGTCATCACCACAGTTCGGTGTGACGCTCGTGACGTACGAAATTCTACAACGTCTCTTCTATGTCGATTTTGGAGGATCGTGAGTACACTTTATCAATTCAAACAATTTAAATGCCTCGTCACTTTATGTCGTTCTCGACCTCTAAAATCTCATTTAAAAAACCTCTATTTCACATAATTTTTACTGTCTTAGAGAAGAAATCATCAGCCAAAAATATCTTTGGCAAGGTCAGTTTTCGTTAATGATATAGTATTAAACAGTCGCACTTTATCAGCCTTTTACTGTCCACTGCCGGACATAGGGCTCTCTC